>JAQFYC010000710.1:0-48287 GCA_034694165.1 Tomocerus mixtus
TATCCTAGCGTCCCTGAGAAAGTTGTTAAATTTTATACAAGAACTAGAATATACTTACGAATTAAACATGTAAATAGCGAGTAGCAGTAAATTAAATGTTACAGTTACGTACTCAATGTAATTTCCATGAAGATTGACTACCTACGTAATCAAGGTTGCTACAGTGATATCGCTGTAGCAACCTTGCTACGTAATATTTAGTTAAAGGAACAAGCTGATTCTCTCCACGTGTTTATACCTTACGGAAAGATGTATGTAATCTAGTTTGATACCTACATAAGTACATATAATAATACGCACACATAAAAGCAACTTACCCAAAGAGCAGAGAAACAATATAAAGTTCCCGATACATAACGGAAGTTTGTAACCGATTCGTAAAGTCAGACTACCCACCAGAGGATTGCACAGGAGTTGAACGATGGCCTATAAAAACAATAACGCTTTACACACATCCTATTTTACTTTTACAGTAAAAGATTCATCTAATATTTCTTAAAAACTGTAGGGAACATGTTGTAGATAGTTAACACACTACTTTACCTTTTTAACATCATGGTAAAAATTAGTTTACAATAACTAACATACAGATTAATTTATCTACTATTACTATACTGTCAATTTTATATATCATTTTTGCTATAGATGATACAATTGGGTAGGGTGTTAGCAATTAAATCTGAGTGAGTAGGTATGTGATACCCATGCTTAAAATAAATATCCAATAAATTTCTGATTATGCTTTCTGTGTTCCGTTTTCTTATAAAAGCCATTGCATTGTAAGGATTGAGAAAGCAGCAGTATTTTACTACTTAGGACATGGTTCATTGCCAGAAATATATATTAAACTAACTGCTTCCCCGCCCGACGAGAACGCAAAATGAATAGGAATCAGTCGGATAGGCGGCCATAAAATTTTTGGCTGTCGAACAAAATGATTTGTGTTTCTTTGTTAGGATGTTGTATCTAATAAAAAGGGAAATTATGGCATCCTTGATATTCTAAAATCCTTAATTCTTAGGATATTTATTTATAGGATGTCTACGATATAGCAAACTCCTTTGCTATTTACTAAACACTTAGACATAATTCATCCCTTTAGATACCTAGTCAAATTCAATCGTTCTAACTGTACATCCATATAAGTACGGTATACCATGGTTAGGAAAAAATACGTCTTACTAGTGTGTGTAAAAATAAACTAAAGATATAGTACCAAACTAATCGTACGTAAGTAGTAAATACTTTTAGTATTTACAATTAGATGGTTGTATGTATAGTTTAAACGTATTTTTATCTTTGTTTTCCAGGAAACTCTTAGCAAGTCATTTCATCCCAGTTCTAAAGAGCAATAAAATAGACAAACTGCATACATACCAACTAACAAATTGGCGATTACCTCACTCTATCTAATCATCATTTTCTGTAAACGAATTCCATCAGTTTCCTTCTAGCTCCATGGATCTAAAATAGGGTTTTAGCTTTATGACTATCGCGATTTGCGACTTAAATTCTTATTATAGTGAGAGTGAGTCTAACATATCTAGTTTAAGTCTAAGTAAGGAAATAGGAGGGAAGGCAAAGTTAAGTTAAGCCAATTCAAGTACAATGATGTTAAACTAATATAGGCCCCTTACCTACACCTACTAACTGAATGTACAAAGAGAAGAGAACAGACATAAAGGGAAAGAGAGTGCGTTTAACTTAAGAGAGATTATCTGTGTAAGTAAAGCATTTTAATCTTATTCCCTTATCCAAATCTAAAGCCAATGGCTTTACTTTAGCTAGTGAGTAGACTTCTTGATTATTGGCAAGTTGTTCGTAGTAAGTAGATCCATACTATAAAGTTTGTTAGTTTGTAAAGCAATGCACAGTTGATACTTAAAGAGAACAGAAGAGAGTGTATGTAACTAAATTATCAGTATATAGGTTAGGATGCTATTATTTAATTGTAAGTATCTATAATAAAGGGAAACTTAATGGCAGACCTTCAGTTTTGCTATATAGAATTTTTGCACTAGGATTTCTAGGTACATTGGCTTCCTTGGCCTATTTTATTTTATCCAGAGTGAGTGTAATGTAATGTAAGTGTGGATTCAAAATGAATTATTGATTTGATGGCCTAGGTAGTAGCGTAGGTTGTAATTGAGGCAGTAGGTGCTAGTAAACTGCATCAGACCATCACAAGACCAGAAAGTAGGAGCTGAGTGTCTCCCTGGCCTGTATACTGTGTGGAACTATGCAGTAGTGTTTATACATGGAATTTTGCTCTTTCCTGTTAACTCTTCTTGCTTGACATAAAAAGTTATGGCAGGAACAGATCTCTAAATTGAATGTTCTTTCTCTTCTGTTGTCGTGAATCTTGATAAAATTGCATTACGTCAAGTCAACTCTGCCCCGGATGACAAAATCTACCTGAGGGCATATACTACTCTTATCTATTGCATTACGTTCACTTCACCATAGCATACCAAGATCAGAATAGAATAAAAGCATACCTTAATAAATATTATACTATATACTAGTAGGTATTTAGCTAGATTATGTATCATGGGTACCTATTTATACTCACGTTATGTAAGTAATACCTACTACGCTACTACCTAATGTAATAGTCTCTCTGACTGATTGTGAGTAGCATAGGATAAGGCAACTATCAATTCAGTAGTTGACTAAAACGCAAACGAGATTTTCAATTAACCTTTCAGCTGACAAACAGCCTATACAAAGGAGAATTTCTTTGGTTAGAGTTCTGCAGTGAGTAAGTATATTGTATTTGTATACAATATCCATGTACGTAGTGAATAGTCAGTACAATAGCTATATGTTTACGTATTTTTGGTAAATATAAGTATCTTTGTGAAAGTACCTACATTCCTAAGGATATTCAACTGATATTTGCAAGAAACTACCTAATGTACCATGTGCCTACTGCCAATCCGGTTTACTCACTCAACTATTGTGCTATGAATATTTACCTACTATCTATTCTTTATTGGACTAGACTTCTGAAATTCAATTCTATCTGCATCTTCCCATCTAACGAAATGTAATGCGATGCAATGTATTGTAAAGCTTGTTTCCGTCTGTTTGACTCAATTCATATTGGAATATTGTATGGACGAGAATTAGAATGTAGAAAGGAAAATCTATATAACTAACCCATCTTACACTAGATAGGTTACGTAGGGAATTGCATGTCTTAGTCACACAATGGCACTAAGGAAAGGGTATCACACTTGTAATTTACTGTCTTCCTGTACTATACGTCACTAATTCTCATTTTTTAACAAAATTGATCCAGTCTATAGGTAATATTTAAATTCTTGATTTTCAAAGGCAAAAAAGTTGATGAAAGACCTACCTAAATAAATGTGCCAATTTTTTTGGAAAGGCAAAAAAAGAAAAACAGAATTTAAGTTAGAAAGAAAGTAAAATATTTTTATACAAAAGGAACAAGTTTTATGCGAGGAACTATATTATATGCTCTATCGAAAACAACCACACTTAGGTTGATACCAGTTTGTGACCCTGACACGTCTACTTACTTGTATTAGGTAAGTAGCAACGTCTACATTTTCCTTGAAATGCAGTAGTGTGTGTATAAGAGTAAAAAATGATCTAAATCTGCTTTTACCTTGGTAGAGAATAAAAGTCCCAATTGGGAGTTCTCATGAAGCATTTGTAAATGGAAGAGTTCTTTGAGACATTTCTTAGCTGTACTAGGATCATCTTCTCCGTTTCTATTTCCAGAAATAGAATCGGATTCCAAGGAGCTGGAGCTGATATTTTCAAAGGATGGAATAGCGGCAGAATCTACATTGTTGTTTGTCTTGAGGAGAGCTGTGCTACTCGGAGTAGTAACATCACTGTGATTTGTGAGTCCTCCTAGATTAATGCTTTCACCTTTCTCACGTAAAAGTTCTGGAAGAATGGGAACTAGACAAATAAAAGATTATCAACAATAAACTAGCTAAAGATTTTATCTTACTTATACTTCTTCAATTGGAATTTATTGTTCTTTTCATGGGAAATCATGAATTTCCAGGTACTCCTGCTGCAAGCAGAGCTAATAATTGTTGTGTAAATATTCGCATAAGTAGGTATATATCTACAGTAAATATAGTAAATAAAAATTCACTCACCTACAACGGTGAGAAGGAGATTGTCGCAGAGGACACTGAGAAATACTCCAAAAGTCGAGCTGAGAAGAGACACCATGCCATGAGTTAACGAAGAAAACTAAAAGCTCCTTCCTCCCATCTGAACCGATACTGAATCCTGAGAAATTTCTCTTCTTTCTTTGCAAATAAGAATACTTCAGCTAAACTCCCTTTTACAAGTGAAGTTCCTTTTACTTAAGTCACTTTACTACTTTCATATTACATTATACTTTCCTTCAGTGCTTTCTTAACACACAAATATCATATACTCTTTAGTTTTATATAGCATTTTATGTGTACATCCTTATTTATAAGTAAGTTTACTGTATATATAATATTATATTACATAACTACATGTGTACACTCTTCCTTTCTTTACTTGACAATGTTCATCTCACATATGTATACATGCTACTGTACAAGCTACATTATTATAGCGTACGTAGTATTTACTACACTTTGTGTCTTATGTCATGTATGTAAGATTCTGTCTGGGTGGTTGCGTGGAGTATGTTATGTAGGAGTGTGTAGAGCTGATAAATAGACTCCGTCCAAATTGCAATTTTCCACTTCGTATCGTCAACGAGCAACCTTCATTCAATTTTGCATCTCCCGACCAAAAATACATATACAGTAACAAGCTTTTAGTACTCAATTTATCTCCAGAAACTCACAACCACCTTGGATTTTCCAGTCTTCTATCCATTAATTACCCTTTCCTTCCTTCCTTGTTATAGCCCACTTATAATGGAACATGGTGGTGATGTGTGTAGTGTGTAGTAGAATAACTTGGCCGAGCAGCACACACCAGTCAGTCAAGCCAGACTAAATAGTATACCAGAGTACCAGCATAGCACCAGGACAGGAGAACCAGACCACAAACTTGCTTAAATGAAATTTAATAATCGGTTCGCTTTTCTGGAAACTCTTCTCTATCCTTCACTTTATTCCATTTGACACAATTGAGTTCGTGATTTGCTGCTGATGGAATTTAACTCCCATCCACATCTCATCAGAGCGGAAGGAAAGCTGGTGGAAGCAGTCGAATTTTCACATCCACACACTCAACATCATCCATATACTTATTATACCAAACAGAAGAACATTACTACATAAGTATTTACAAATTCTAAGTATACCAATAATTCATTATATAATACCAGCCTAATTTTCCCGAATACTCAGAATCGGACTAGTAATTTTTGTTAACTTTTGTGTCTTAAATTATACATACCATAATGAGACGAGCACGACTCCTTAATCCCCTGTCTAGACTATGCATACAACAAATGTAATGTAATGAACTGCCCTTTTATTACAAAGGTCTCTTTCTCCTAATGTTATTTTATCGCTCAGATTCTCCTCGAGAATCCCTCATCCCTACTACAAATAAGTAAAACGTACAATCTTCTCTTACGTTATAGTAGTGTCACTCTTTTCCTGTTATTTTCCTGTTTTCATTATAAGTAAAGCATTATAAGCTAATAAGTGAGACGAGTGTCTGTACATTAAAATAAGTACTGGGGAATTCCACAATTCTCAATGCAGATGTGCCGCAAATGTATAATGCTTATGTAAACCTATGTATGTTCTTTTGCGGCAATTTTGGAACAGGAAAATCCATTTTTTCAGAAGTGATCTACTAATACAGAATGGTGACCACTCGTCAAAAATTACTGACTCGCTCTGGACATACGCGCAGCAATGAAGCTGCTAAATAGTACATATTTTTCGAAAAACTTCTAATGATATCGATTAAAATAGCCAGAACAGAAAATACGTAGTAGTAGTTACTATATTGTAAGTAAAATCACCTTTTTAGTATTCATAAGAGTATATATAATCCCTAATGTAATTCAGAATGCTTATCCATACAAAACATTTCCCTCTATATAGTCTACAGTATAACTCAGTCATTCAATTCAGTATAATAATCACACACCTAGTGAGTAGTATGTATTTAAATTGTTACATTAGGCGGTATGCAGCAGTCGTTGCTCATAAGTGCTACATAACTGCATAACGATATGTTGTAGCTAACTAAAACCAAATCAGCTATGAATGGTAAATCAATTTTATGCTTTGGAAATGCAATGTAATGTAAATAATAAAATTGGGCTCAAAATCGAAATATTAAATTGTTCTGTAAGCTTTATGGTTTGAGCACATCACCACCAGCGCATTAAATATTGAATAAAATAGAATTGGATTTGTTGCTAGTCTTATGTTGCTGGTCTAGTCTAGCACAACATAAGCTACTACGAACGGATAAGTCTCTGGTTGGTTTGGTTTGGCATATCTTAAGCTTCGTTTTGGATTTATATTTAGTTTGCCCACACACATACATTCTAACGTACAGTACACAACTTGTATTCATTCAACAGGTCATGTCATGGTGTCTTGAGGAGACTCGTCTCAAATTTTGTTACTGACGAGTCTTTGCTCTCTATTCTATTATATTCTACAATTCTACTCTCACTGATTTATTTAGTTTGTTCGTGGCCTGCTGGCAGACTTGTATGTAATCAAATCCAATCCAATGGACTTTATGTGACGTAATATTGTTCTGTTGAGTAATAGTAAATGGCAATAGTAAATAAAGAGATTGAGAGAGAGAGAGACGACTGCAAAACTCGATTCGCCGAACAATAAGTCCAACTCGTGTCATGTTCTCAAGATTTGGATGAAAGAATACCTAATTCTCGCCTCTCTGTTAGACTTCATTTCTTTTTGAGCCTCGTGAATCGAATGAGCTTCATGAGCAGAGCTTGGAAACAATTGATCCCATTAGTGTCTATAGAAACTTCATTTTAGAGTCATGTACTACAGATTTACCACTACTAGTTTATGTGCAAGCATATTGTACCACCACTACGTTACATGATTTGCTGTTACACTTACTTAGATACAAATGCTATAATAATTTAGGCTGCTATTTATGTCTATTATGTATGTGTAAGAATCTGTATGTAATATGTATACTAGTAAATATAAGTAGAATTAGATCAGACTGCCTATTAGTAGTAGTTGTTTTCTTGTGTTGCACGTAATGTGTGTTATGCTCTAAAAATGATTTGCTTCGTCGATTCTCCCTTGGCTACACATTTTAATGTACTCGCATCGCATGAAATGAAAGAGACTAGAAGTGCCTGATGTGTTAGTCTCATTGTGTTTATAGCCAAATGCATTTACTACATACATAATGAGCCGTTCTGCACTTTGTTATGTTTAATATGCCATATTTCCATTGCGCTCCGTTTTAAGTATTCTGAGTCTGTCTCAAGTACTTATCGAAAGGGCAAAGGCGAAATGAAAATTCTTCGTGGGGATTCTTTGTAGACGCTCCGGATTGTTTTTATGCGAGTATCATACAATAAGATTGTATGCACCATATCCGTTCACATCATATTCGTTGGTTCTATCTAATACGCCGCAATGACATAACCCATATTAATTGCTATTGCTTTCTTTAATATGTACTTCGATGCACACGTTTTCGTGCTGTGAAATTGCGAATATTTTTAACGGGTTATGATGAGACACTGTTGCTGTAATGGTCTAACTGTGTTGCGAATTCAAATTCCTATCCTATATTATATGTACAAATACTATACTGGATTACAAAACTGTGGAATTACATTTTACCGTAGGTATGATATAGTACATATTATGTATTTGCATTGCATTGGACAAACAATTAATCATTTTTGAATGAAATTAGCTATCCGTTCGTAGAGGATAACTAGTATGTGCTTTACGTAGGACTACTGGAAATAAGCAGCTTTATTGTAAGAAGATATTTGCATTTACCGTAACAACTTGTCCAGCAAGTTTGCAAAATGCTGATGCAACCGTGGTGAATGGAGCGTTGTGTCTTTATTCAATGATCTTTTGTATTCATCAAAGTTTACATGCATTGTTATTTTTTGTATCTGTGCAGTCAGCGGATTTATTTGTGTAGGATTGTTATTGCACGAGATGTAGATATTTCCAATTTCAATGGGGCCACATTGCTGTCAGTAAGCAGTTGTACTAAATAGGAAGCAAGAAATTATGTACCTAGTATATAGGTACAGTAAACAATTTTTCAGATTCCTTTCCTACAATGGCATTGCATTGAATATTAGTCCAACTACGCACTTATTGTATTTCAATTTCAATGCCAAGATATTTTGTAGTGAATGAGAGAGTTTTAGTATTGGCACCATTATTTACTTGCATTTATATAATAAAACTTTTTACCAATTGAATGTGTAGGTACTAATCTGATAACATAACTCAATTAATATAATTGTCAGTCTTAAATGTTAAATAAGATATAATGTGGGAGTGTATACACTTAATGTGGCTTTTATGCGATGTAGATATCTCTATTATTTTGTGTGTAACAAGAAACAAGGTATGTAATGCACAAATTGCTATCATCACAATCGCAACCGTAATCGTGCATGATGTATGCACTTTGTATTATATTGTAAAGAAAGGAGTAAAACACTGCCATTAATAATTAAGTTGTATCCTTTTGCCCAACCAGCGTGTAAAACAGAACATAAGTTGGCTTGTTGCATTTCTATTAAATTCTCCATTGAATTAAATTAACCAAAAACGAAGAGATTGATCTCTCTTTCTCTACAATAAAATTATCTTAAGCAAAACAGTATAGCAAGCAAGAAATGACTATGTTATTTAGCAAGCTTAAAAGATACCTCGAAAACACAATAGTTACATATTTTATGAACTAATTTCTCACAAGTACTATGTGCTCAAATGAAATTGTATATTCATAATATTTTAATATAGTACCTTTCAAGAGTACAACATCCTTCTTGTAAGTTTAGATGTATGTACTTACAGGGCGGTTGAAAATGTGCCTACGTAATTAATATTGATGTCTCTGACTCTAACTTTCATAAAATCAACAAAGGGTATTACAGTTCTTGACAGTGTGCCGTGAGACGACGTGGTGGAGATTTATTGTGATGCCAGAAGTTTCCGTCAGTTAGGTTGAAGCTACAGATATGGTTCAGATTGTCAATTCAGAGATGCCAAAAGCAATGCCAAGCCCAAGACTTGTATAGAAATTGAATTTCTGATTGTTTCTGTTTTGTGTATAGACAATGCGATTTTTCTATTGCTCTAGATATTACATTATGCTAACAATATTTGGTAGCATAATAATGGAAAATTTTGCAATGTTTTGCTGTACCGTGTTACCTTGTCTTACATACTTAGTAATGATACTTGTTGTTGTTAAGTCGTCCTATACTAAAATTTTAGGTAAGTTAATACAATAGTTTGATAAACACAATAGGATATTCTATATCATTAAAAGTACCCATCATATAAATATTATTGTGTTTATTTTGTCGCAGGTACACAGTACCACCCGATACAGTACCAGTATTTACTAATACATATAATAGTATACATGTATTTCCACTTTTAGTTAAAATGTCAAAGAGTAATTAAAACAGGAAACTGACAAAGCCTTTCTATAGCTGTAGTAATGAAGAACTTGCGTATTACATGATATTTGCCAAAGAATTTGAAACTTGCTTGCCCATAAACGTATCTGAAGGTTACTGCATTACGTCATTTGCTCTACCGATAATGTGTAGCTACAGTTCGATTTGTTAAAAAAAACAAAAGTGGAACTATGTGCCTAGACACGGGATGACACTTGGTACCTCGTGGTGCAACATGAAATGTGACTGGGACATGTATTCCTACAAATGCATGAACTTATTTGTTTGTATTTTGTATATCTAACCATTGCATACACAACCTTCACATATCGAACGAAACGGTTACGTGAATCCAACAGAATACAGAGTTCAGAAAGCGTCAAATAAAATTCCTCTCGTAAACATAGAACAAGAAAAACAATCGCAGATACATGTATGCACACTAAATACTATACAATACACCATTCCCATAAGCAATGTTTACATTGCAAACCAGTGTAGTATGCATTAGCGTTAAGTGAAACAGGTAGCGTTTATTACATGATTATTTCACGGTTGGTTCATCTCTTACATTTAATATGATCATGACCATTCTGCATTTAACTAACCACCAAACATTATACCTACTTATTGTACCCCTCTTATCCTGTCTTATGGTTATGGTTAGTCTTTTGCCCTAAAGTTAACCTTTACATGATTTACATTTATTTTACATTTAATTCTGACGCACCTAAACCATCCAGTACTTTTGCTTGTACTGTAGTTTAATACATATAATGACCACAATGTCTATGATTTATACCTAGCTAATTCCATGAATGAAGATAAAATGCAGTTATGTTTCGTGTGCGTTTTAGCAAAAATGTACCTAAGTGTATGTGTACTTATGTAAAAGTAGCCTTTAGCTTTGGTATACCAAGCTTGTCTAATGTAAATACAAATATGTATGTATTTACTATTTACATGTATGTATTGTTTAGTTGCTTTTTTCTAATTTCAAAGAATGAGCAAGTACCATTACAAAGAGTATGTTCAAAGTACATCCTTTTCCACGCTAAGGATGGAATTGTTATCAATTTTGTCTTAAGTCAAAAGGATTCTTTATAAATCTCTTCTGTGCACATGGAAGTTTGCTGTTCAAGTTTCTTTGCCAGAAGTAATGTTGTTTTATCCAAAGAAAGAATACAAGCCTACGGCTATCTATACTGCCGAGGTGGGCTTAAGCTTATGTATAAGTAAGTATGAAAATGCTAAAGCTAAAGGTTCAGTTCAACAATATAATATTACTTATATAATGAACATATCAAGCATCTACTTAAATATTGTATATGTATTAGCATTAGCATGTACATATAAAGATGGAAATCCTATTAAATCCATTTTCATTTAAGTACGTACGTATAGTATGTACTGTGGACGTATTTTTGCTTACATTGCATTGGGTGCGGGTTTAAGTTGACGTGCATTGTCGTTTTGATCAGGGCATGCGATTGTGGATGTACATAGTACATTGTATATTTATTGTATT
The DNA here is from genome assembly GCA_034694165.1 of Tomocerus mixtus. NCBI lineage: Eukaryota > Metazoa > Arthropoda > Collembola > Entomobryomorpha > Tomoceridae > Tomocerus > Tomocerus mixtus. The sequence goes on from JAQFYC010000710.1 coordinate 11,157, forward strand.
TATTTACAAGATTTATACTTAATATTCATCAAGAGAGTAGTGAGTACCTTGAATCAAAGTGCATAAGAGAGTCTCGCCAAGCTCATTGGTGGTATACCTGGTATTTGATTACATTTTTACCTGGCCGACTGTCCTGTCCTGTCTGTAATATTGTTAGTGTATATTGTTCGCTGACTTAGCTTTGGCTGACTTGGCTTGGCTTAACTTGATGTTGATACTCTTGAGAGTCTTTATAGTTTAGAATTTAGAGAGAGAAGGAAAAAACAATCTCTTTAGCTCTTACGTTACGTTACATTACTTAGGATAGCACCTTATGCTAAAGGTAGATTTTCTTTACTCCTCATATTACTTACATTACATTACATTACTCACTCCACTTGATAGACATAATAGTTATCAAGCTATCGAGTTGATTATGTACTTGAGGTGAACACACTCCAAAGTAGTCTCTCACTTGGGCTCAAACACTCTCGCCGTGCAGTTCACACAGGTTAGGTTACTTTACTCTACTATCAACTAGTATACTGGTTTTATTTTATGTAAGTACATACGTACCTTCCTTTTCTTTACAACTACCTTTAGTAACTCTACTCTACTCCACAAGCATTCTGTTCTGTCAACAGCAAATTTTTTCTATTATAAATAAACGCAAGTGAAACACCTGGAGATAAAACCTTAGCACTTGCTTTGTTCATCCTAAAGGTTTTATCATCTAAACTTTTTTCTTCTTCTGTATGCAGGAAGTGTCTTCTCATCCTAATCCATATTCATATAAAACCGTATAAAAAAGTTTCCCGTCAATTTACGAAAAGTTTAAGATGAAGACGACGGGTTTACTAGTGGCAGTGACTTTTCTGAATTTCGTCGGGCTGTCTTTGTGCCAATCCCAACTTTTCTCCGATTTTGGCAATCTTTTCTCTCCAAAGAAACGGGTACAGGATACTGTAAGTCTATCTTATACAAATCTCTATACAATGTTAAGTACATAGGTAAACTCATTCCTTTATATCAATTCACCCCCCAAAACCATAATATGAAGGAAAATAGAAGGTAAATTATGTTTTAGAAGAAAAGTATGGAAAATCGGAAATATTTATGTAGTAGTATATATGGCTATGTAACTTTAGGAAAGTTGTGTAGGTATATAGTACATGGAATTATTATGTAATTTTTGTAAGGTACTTGTTATCAGGTTTAGGTAAAAGAGTACTATTATATACCTAGTTTTCCAAGTTAGTCAGCTAGACAAGACAGTGAAAGATTTCCATTTCCTCCTCCACGCACAAGCGTTGTGTAATAAACAAATATTAGGAGTTCAGTTCCATTCCAGCGGTTCCAGGCCAGCGTATTGTATCTCTAAACGAAAAGGATGAAAATATTCCATTCATGTTAGTATTACTTACACTGCATTAGTAATAGGCTTGAGTTGGAATGGGAAAGAGTTTGGAATAGTTACTGTTACTAGGTAGGTAGGTGGGTTAGGTCGTTTCCCCCAAAACTAATGATGGATTGTTGATGTAAAGGTAAGTGATCCGTCAGCTGCACCAGTCAATCATCCGAGACGCACGACGATAATCGATGTTCTCAAGGAACTCCGAGCAACAACATTCCTCCAGCTAATTCAGCAAACTCAACTAGGCGAAGCTCTGCAAGGGTCCGGCCCTTACACCGTATTTGCTCCCACGGACGATGCCATTGACAGACTCCCGAAATGGGCTCAGAGAAAACTTCTATCCGATTCAGAGATGTTGGCTCAAATGCTCGTCTATCACATAACGGTGGGCAAGATCACGTCCAAGGACATGAAGAATGAGCTTCGCATTCCAACACTCTACCATGGAAAGCCTGTCACCGTTCGTCTATATGCTGATCGAGTGAGTACACTATAAACTACAACTATGTACAACTATTTATGCTACAGCCTTTAAACCTTTTTACCTCATCTTAACTTAGCTCAACTCAAGGAACCTTGTCTTGCCTTAAACTTTAACATAAATATAGCCTGACTTTATTGAGAATTTATTCAGTAGATATACTAAGACTATGTGACCGAAATACATAAAGTGAGGAAATACTTTTTGCCATTGTAGAAACCGACAGTGAACCATGTCACGCTTACTGTTCCTGATGCGATAGCTTCCAATGGGGTTGTCCATGTCATTGGTGACACACTGTTCCCAGTGCCGGTGGGAAATGTATTCGAAGTCCTGGATAACTGCACTTCCTTCTCCAAATTTAAAGAGTATGTGGTCAAGGCTGGCTTAGAAGATGAGCTCAAGACTTCAGGTAAAATAAATGACTTTTGTGGCACTCAGAGGGATTTTTGCAATATGTTATTGCGAAACTCCTTTTAGACTCAATTTCATTCTCTCTGCGAATCTGTACTTTCATTATTATATCTCGAGCTTGAATTTTAATATATGTATGTATCTCCATGTACATTTCCTCGTACATATCTAAATCGAAATTAGTAGGTCCCTGGGTAAATGTGTGCCTTGTAATGCTACTTGTCATAAGACATATAGTGACTGAATGCATTTGTAGACATTTGCTCGGCATTCCCTTTCTTGGTCTAGTCCTGGTCTGGTCATTGTCATTATGTTTCGTGTACAGTATCTGTATAATAATACTGTGTAGCAAGTGAAATAAAGGAAAGGCTCACTACACTAGTTGAGTTTAGTTTAGTCCTTTTGCTTGAGGAAGATTGGACCTTTCACAAGAAATTGGGCCTAATCATGATTTATTGTATCTTTATGAAAACGCACGCACACAGGGAATCCAATGACTCTGTTTGCTCCGACGAACGATGCCTTTGACCTACTCCCTTCCCGTGTAAAGGAGATGCTGGAGAACTCAAATGAGAACACCTCAACTACTCGTAAGTCTTTACATGCTTTCCCTTTCGCTTATATCTTCACACGTATATTTGTATAGTTCAATTCGGAATTTTATTTCCTCTACTCGGTTTCACCCGGAGGACCATTGTCTCTCTAGGGAATTTAAATTTAGCTTGTTTCTTCACTACAAGATAGAAGCTACATAATATATCTGGGCTAAGACATGATGCAGTAGAACTACTATAACGTACAACTTACCATGCAAAGGCATGGATTGGGTGCTCATTTCTATTCAATACATTAGAAACGTGCTGTAGACTTTGCATAGTGACAGCGAGACAGTGACACCCAATATAATTAAAGCTAAAATTATTGACCCCGCATGAATGATAAGTAAGTAAATGGGTAAATACTTAATGAGACAAGTAAATAGCTAATTACTATAATCTTTTTTCAATGTGGAATTTTAAATAACACAAGCAATTTAATGAATTATTACACTGACAAAACTCAAAAATTGACATTCAAAAATTAAAGACAAATATGAACTGTCAAAATGAGTTGTAATGTACATAATTTGACAAATGCCTAATGCTGTTCTGTTTCACAGTAGCTTTTAATGTCTTTGTAAGCGTATAGATAGGTTAAAGTAACCCACTGTAAATAATACTTAAAAAGTCGAACCAATTTGAGTAATAAATCATGGAAGCTACATAAAAATAATGAACCAAATCGGATGCTGCCCGTTTTATGGCTTCCTTCCGCATGGGAAATCCTTGTCATGTATTATCTGTACCTATATGTAACTAACAGTCAAAAAATCTCAGCTTCTTTAGCTTTTGGGAAAGTGGTTGGAACTTACACAAACCAACTTTGTTGAATGGCGATGAACAGAATACATACATATCAGTATACAAGCATCAATACAACCATGATCTTAGGTCGCAGGTGGACTACAGATATCTATGAATACATTTTAGGAATGACGCGACGGGGGCATTGAGATAATGCTTTAGCTGAGCAAAACAGTAGACTTGATAGTATAAAGATACGATAAGAAAAGTGAATTTATGTAAAAGCTGACTTCATTACATTTGTATTTGATTAATGAGCTAATTGAAATTATTGTCTTTCAATATGAAACAAGCAGGGTCGGTTTCTACCAAAAATGCTCAAGCAATGCTCCTACAACACGTAGTTCTCGGCACATATTTCAGTCCAGCATTTAAGGACGGTCAAGAGTTGACCACTGCTGCTGAACGAGAACTTCTGATCGGAGTCCGAAACGGTAAGAGCTACATTTCCCTTTCGTCTAATTTGATCGATTACTCTTGCTCATTCTGCTTGCCTATCTACGCCAATAGTAATTTAATGGGTAAGGATGCAGAACAATACCTACATAAAAGATACTTTGATAAGCAAAAAATAAACCTCGACCGCAAGTATTTATAGTAGATGCACTTTACTTATACAAACCTACATTATACATATTACAGCTTTATTACGAAAGAGAAAAGCGGAAAAGTCGCAATTGAATATCACTAGTGTCTGATGGATTATGTATTGTTAGCATAAGCTTTCTTTTTTGCTTGCTTTTTCCATTTGATTCTCATCTCGATCAAGAGTAAAGAGATTGATTGACTTTTAATTAAAATCATGGATGAACAGATCGTCTTCGAGAAGTTGGACTTGGACGCGTGCTTCGCTCCGATATACCAGCCACTAATGGAGTCGTTCACGCCATTGACCGATTTCTAGCCTACGACGATATTTGCTAAGTATATCTCTCAACCAACTCAACTAATGTTCTTGTCTTTCGAAGTGCTACGTATGAACAAACTGATGCTAAACCCCTCTACCAAGCATCTAGAGTTTTTTTTAATAACCTTCCCTTACCATGTCTGGAGAAAAAATGTACATCCCTTTTATCTTCCCAAGTTCGTGATTTCACTTTATTGATTTTCTTTTATTTCATTGAAAAATATCTATAGTTTCTTGCCGTAGCCAACCGAGGACAAGACAAAACTTCAAGAACATACAAAAAGAATATGAACTACTAAACTACAGTGCTTAGCAGTGAAGACATTTTCATAGACATGATAATATTGGCAATAAAGCTTTTACATTTTGATAAAACGGGGTTGGTACATTACATACAGATAATCTATGGGGCAATCAGCTGGCGGTTAGCGTCACTTAATTTACAGTTACAAAGCGTAAATGTAATTAATTGCAAAGTAGGAAATTTTATGTATTTTATTGTATTTTTGTTATAATCATAATATTAAAATATGTGTTATTGTGGAGTAGTAATAATTGAGGAACGAGTTTAAGCTTATTTCTTAAAGTTAACTGAATAACTCCCGGAGTCTGGGTCTTGTTGTAGTTGAAAATTATTTGTTGAAAGACCAAAGGGCCTTAAAACCATGTTCCCCAGGTCTTTTAATTTTCCTACGAAATAAAAATAATTTTCTCATTTTATATTTCACAGTCTTTACAATCCCATTGTTCATTTATTGCTTACGTAACCTAATTGTAATGTTATTATCTCTTACCAAGCATTTCTGTTTTTAGTTTTTCATTGCGTTCATTAATTTCACCAGGTAATTGCTTAGTTCTAATGAAAGCGTCCTTGTTTCCCGGATCCAGTTCTACAATTTTGGTGTAATCTACTAAAGCTTCATCCAATTTCTCAAATTCTTCATACAATTTAGCTCGGCGTAATAAAACCTTCATATAGTCTGGGTTATTCTCTAAAGATTTCGTACAGTCTTCAAGGGCACTCTCTTTCACTCCCTATAATTGAATCAGTAAAGAAGAAGACAATTAAATTCCTATCGTGGACATCACACTGAGAGGTAATGATTTCTGCCTCTGACCGTCTAGTTCAACTCTTTACTGCCCATACACCAAGTACCATCAATATCACAGAAAGTGACGGGGCATGATGCTACTACTACTTGATAGATTAGATAATACACATATATTTTTCTGTTCTGTATACAACAATATTATATCTGTAGTATACTGTAGTATAGTATGTTACGTAAGTAGTATTAGATTGTCCAAAATGTAATGGATATTGCTTTGCTTTCATTACTGCGAGAATAGATCAGAAAGTAAGCATTGTCATTGTCATTATGGCAATGCAATACTATATGGTTCAATGAAAGGAAATTTCAATTAAGTATATATATAACAAGGTACTGAATTGGTCGGCTCTGTAGGTCAAAACATAACCAACTCAGAACGTATAAATTGGTATAAATAAATGGGTGTAACATAGTTGGCTGATCACAAAATATTAAATATGTATTTCTGCATTATATTACATTAATATTATCTACCTTCCCTTGGTATACAGTATACGCACAATCACAGAATCACAGTATATACTTACCAGCTTTACTTTGGCAGCCGATCGATTGGAATATAGCACACTGCGAAACTCTTTTTCTCGAAGAGGACAGCGGAGCAACCCTTTTGTGTAACTGAGAATGGAGTCTCGAAATTTTTCAGTTTTGAATTCTTCATTCCCTGTCTCCTTGAATTCTTTTGCCTTTTCTAATCGCTCCTACATTCATGAAATAATATTGAAAAATTAATTATACTTACAAAGCAAATATGCAAACATACAAAGCAAATAATGCAAATAAAAAATAATTACATAATCATGAGAGTAGCAAGATGTATGTAGATCACCTACTTGCTAATAGTACTAGTAAGTAATAAATCTATATACAGTAGTTAAGTAAGACTATGACAATACTAGCTATGCAATAATACAAATTGTAGGTTTGAAAGACATGTGATTGTCAAGATAACCAAATAAAAAGCGACAACACAGTCTTCTCCCCATGACATGGAGTGGGAGGATGTCAATTTTTCATATAATATATATCCGAAAAGGTTTAGGTACAAAAATGTATGCAGTGAGCAGACTGTAATTTAATCTTCGTCATAACTAAACCGCCTTAGCTAAATACTCCTGTGACGAATGGACCTTCATGTTTTTTATTTATACTATGTCGTAACGAATTAACTAACCTGTAGCTGGGGCTCCGTGAGGCCAATTTCTTCTTCTTTTAATTTTTCTTCGTCAACCAAATCGTCCAGTAACAATTCCTCCGTTTCTTTATATTCGTTCTCGTCATCGCCATCGTCTACATTATCTTCGGCGTCAAAAAATTCAGCAGGTTCTTCAGTAGTATTTTCCGACTCCTTCAATTTGCTTTCCTTCGGAAGCTTCTCTGACGTATCTTTACTCTGCTCCATCACAGTTAAGTTTCAGGTTTCTATAATCTTTAAATTGAAATAATTATGATAAGCCTGATAATGTTAATAACATTTTCATGTAATTTTATTGCTAACTGAACGCTGGACACCATCCAAAGCCAAACCACCAACAATGTATTAGTATTGATTAGTGTACAATAAATAAATATATAAATAATTAAAATGATACTACTGATAGTGTCAATGTCAATAGCGTGACAGGAATCTTTTTGTTATTAAATAAATGAATATTCACGATCTACCTAAAGTTGACTAACCTTGCCAAAGCCAAACCGAGAAATAATTTTTGGCAAAAGTGATTTCCTTATGTATGTCCAATTTCGATATTCCAAGATGAACTAAAACTTGATTGCAGAAATATTGAATTGATTCCTATCCTTCTTTGCGGTTGACTAGAAAACAAATGCAACTTTCCCCATGGGGTAAAGATACCAACTAAAACTATATTATTATTTATTATTTACACATGAACAGATGACGGTGCACGAACGAGAAAAGTTCAGATTTCAGATGATTCAGCTGATCTTGTATGTATCTCTCTATTCAATTCACATTCACTGACATACCAAATCTGAAGAACTTAAAAAGAGCGCACATTTTCTTCATGTGACAACTTTACTCCACTACAACCGAATCACACGTAAGTTTGCTCTCCATAATTTTATTAATTTTTCATTGTAAAAGTTTCAAATTTTACTTATATTTAGTCAATAAATGTAGAAAATGTACTTATTTATCCGTAGTTAGTCGAAAATTTGGTAAAATTTAACGAAAAATGCATATTACACTGGTTTTTTGGAAAGGCTTTTTGGGAAACCGAAAGCATGGTCTGTGGGATAGGTAGTTTAGTGCTGTAGCGCTGCCTATCACATTCAAAGATGGCAGATGCATTGTGCTCTACATAGACCGCTGCATGCTTTCGGTTTTAGTTTGCTTTTCTAAATGCAACTTTCCAGATTCTAGATAAATCCCATAATTTTATTTATTTCTTCTAGTGGATTAAGTTTAGGTTAGGTACTATTTTGTTAAGGTACCCTACTAAACCCTTATTTTACATAAAATGTGTCATTTTGAAAATAGTGTATGTACTAGGTACTTTATTTTGTGTGGGTGATAAATAAATCTTGTTTTGTTTATTAGAATGGCGGATAATGCAGGAGCAGCTCCAGCCGGTGGTCGAGGTGGATTCCGGGGCGGTTTTGGTGGCCGAGGAGGTCGAGGTGGCAGAGGAGGAAGAGGTCGTGGCCGTGGAGGTCGAGGTGGCTCAAAGGACTCCGACAAAGAATGGATCCCCGTGACTAAGCTTGGTCGTCTCGTACGTGATGGCAAGATCCGTTCTTTGGAAGAGATTTATCTCTTCTCTTTGCCTATCAAGGAGTTCGAGATTATTGATCATTTCCTCGGAACTTCCCTGAAGGATGAAGTTCTCAAGATCATGCCTGTCCAGAAACAAACTCGTGCCGGACAGCGTACACGTTTTAAGGCTTTTGTCGGTATGTCACAGTACATTCATTGATTCATTCAACGAAATTATATACTGCAAAACGAAATAATTTTATGTAGTAATTCTGTTTGAGTTTGCCCATATTGTATGTTATGTTTTCCTTAGGAGCTTAAATTAATTAATTGTAACTTTATATAGCTATTGGAGACTTCAACGGACACATTGGTCTTGGAGTTAAGTGTTCCAAGGAAGTAGCCACCGCCATTCGTGGCGCTATCATTCTGGCCAAGTTATCTGTTGTACCAGTGCGAAGAGGCTATTGGGGTAATAAGATCGGAAAGCCCCATACAGTACCTTGCAAGGTATTTTGATAAGAAACTTATTTTTTAGAATTAATATCACATTGGTAGCAGCGGTAGTTTTATCTTATCCCAATTGTAGCAATGAATCATAAATAAGCTGTACATCTAAAACTAAAACTTTTTTATTTATTGTATAGGTCACAGGAAAGTGCGGATCCGTACTTGTACGTTTGATTCCAGCTCCCAGAGGTACTGGCATTGTATCAGCTCCAGTCCCCAAGAAGCTTCTTAAGATGGCTGGTATTGAGGATTGCTACACTTGTGCCACCGGTAGCACAGGCACTCTTGGCAATTTTGGTAAGTAAAAGCACTATTTGGATTTTAATTGCCAATAATACAGATATAGGTACTAACTACATTTATACTGATAAACACTTCTAAAAATTATTATTTTCTTTTTTGTGCAGCCAAAGCTACATACGAGGCCATTGGTAAGACTTACGCCTACTTGACACCAGACTTGTGGAAGGACACTACACTCACGAAGTCACCAATTCAAGAGCATACTGACTACTTGGCCAAGAATCATCGTCCAGTGGTAGGACCAAGAAATCCAGCCCCATAAACCTGGAATTTTTACATATGAACGATTCTTATTATATTGTTAAATGAGATCGATCATTTAATAAAGAGTGAAGAACATAAAATATATCTCGATTTATGACTTTACATGTTCTCCACATTACTGTTGCTGCATTAATTGTAGTCAACTAAATCACTTTCCATATCAAGATATCTCACATAAAGGTACTACTACCACGCTACGCACCCTTTCCTTGAAATTCAATTTAACAACATGCGCTCCAGATCTCACAGACTGTGTTCAACTTTTACGTTAACTCAGCTTCGGAAAGATAGAGAATAGAGGTTAGGTAGCGAATCCAAGAGAAAATGTTAGAACACATCAATAAGAAACTGGCAAATTCAGCCAAACTGTACATGACATTTGAGGATCTCCTGTTTCTTCAGAATTGACGGGAGGAATGACTTCTGGAGAGAACCAAGTAGCTTTTGGAAGTTTAGCATTGGCCCTTATACACTTATTATGTAGGGAAGGAGGTAGTGGTAGTGTAGTTGGTACTGCAGCATTGAGATCCGAATGGTTAGAATTTACTATAAACAAAAATATTGGCGAAACGTTCTTCTAGAGTCTAGACTCCTGGACTGTGTATATTTAGGCTTTCTTTACAAAGCATTCATATGAGAGGGGAATAAAGGAAAGGAACCCTTAGAGATTTTAGAAATAAGGCATGAGATATTCACAAGTAGAATACGTAATAACTAAGCTAAGGTAAAACTACATAATATATATATTATGGTAGATAGAGTAGATACTCCTATCTGAAAGCTTGAAACGAATGAATGCATGCAAGGAAACCAAACATGAAGTGTGCATACACAACACAAGTGCTCAATATTAATAGCAACCTTTGCTTACAGGTTTACAATTTGGTTTGATGTCTTTGTGGTAAAAGTCTAATGGATTTTAGATAAATGTGCTATGCGCTAACCGTAAGTACGGAGATGCCGATTTAAGTAAAAGATAAAATACATTTAAATATTGTAGACTATGACTATGTTATGTAGTACGGACTCCGGACCACTTGTCTAGACTAGGACTAGACTATGACTAAACTTGCACTTTTAGCCACGCAAAAGTTTATAATTTACCTACTTGCATTTTTCATGGTATGTGTGCATACATACCTAATACATAAAGGCACAATATAGTAAGAAATGTAAACAATGCTACTTGTGTATTAAGTCCAAACTTGGTTGCATATTTTTGACGTTAGGACGACTTTGCGAAAAATTATTCGAATTTTGATATGCCAGTCAAATTTTGAAACTAGCTCAAATCTGTGACCCTAAATCTTTTGGAATTTATTAGCTGCTCCGATTTCCATCCATTTTTACCGAGTTATGAACGAGATAGTGTCCGAGAAGGAGTCGAAATGATAAGAATCATATCACAACCTTGAAATATACATGCAAATTACAACTGCCTTATTTTTACTAAATATCTTTCAATTTCTCTCCTAATTAACTAATTACAATACTTAAACTAGGAGACTAGTTCACAAAAGTATATATATATTATATATGTGTATAAGGGAAAAATTGGCAATCTTTTTCTCTACTTTATATGTATTATGTACTTTCAGTTCTTATACAAGTACTACAGTTGAGAGGGTAGAGTAGTAGTTCTAGTACGTATAGAGTAGAAGTATGCAGCCAGCACTCAAGTCTCATTCTTTGGGTTAGCTTGCAGATTACTTGATATGGACTGTGTGGTCTTGAGTCTTGACTGATCTATCTTCGTAGTCTCCTGTGCTTATCTTCATCTCAAGGCACAAGTTCCCTTCTCCAAGTCTTCTCTAACTTGGTTAATTAAAAGTTCGAGATGGTCTTCCCCTAGCTCTCTCAAGAAAAGTAGCATCACAACAGAAGGGCCACAGCACAGCACACCGATGCCTACCTTAGTACCTTACTACACACAGATCTGTCTATATGTACAAGTATGTAAGTACTAGACGTTCATTCAACTTCATTCCAAGTACCATAGCTCATAGGAATATGGATTGGACTGGACGTAAGCTAAATTCATATAGGTATGCATATTATATAAATATAGTTAGCCTAGGCTATCCATTACTTAATGTGCATGTATGGTTTAGTAGAAATTCTCTTTTTATGTGTATCTGGTCATTTCTACTTCTACTCTCGCAAAGAATACACATTTACTCAAGTTGCAGTCACTTCCCTTCCCATATACTACGCACTTAAATGTTTCAACTTCCATCTAAACTTTCTCCAGATCAATCTTTAAATGTTACTTTCTACTTACTCGCTGCGGAATGTATTCGAAAAACAGTAGAAGATATGTAGTCGCATCTGCATCTGGATACTATGCAGTCATAATATATATCTTCACATGGTACATAATTACGAAATGGGAAATGGACCATACTCTTGCTGTCAGACAGGGCAGGTTTAGTACTGGGTCAGGTACTTACTCTTCCTATTATTAATGCTACAAAGTGATAATACATTCAGAAAAACTTTAAGTGCAGCAATACTGTAGTGTAGAGCCTTGTAGCTAAGCGGGTACTGATGTTAAACATTATTGAGACAAGTTTAGGCAAAAGACTGAAGCCAGCCAGACTACTGCTGTCAATGTGGAATGGACTATTCACTAACTTTGGCAGATCGCATCACTCTGACTTTGACTGCAAAGGAATAGACGATAGTCAATATATTTCATGCCAGAATGGGAACAGCTTAACTATTTTATAGGAAAACTGAGAATAAGTAGTTATACGTATTTAAAGCGACTACAACTAATGCTGCACTATATCTGTAAATAGCCAGTGTACCTATAAATGCATACTTAGGTACTGTCCTTGGCCAATAGAGATAACAAGTATTAGTATGTGTTTGTTCTTATTTATGTGCAAAGAGATTCACAAATCATTTACCTTTGCAGTTTCGCCAAAGTACACTTCTCCAGAATGTACTGTATAATAATTCAGCACCACCGTTAACAACACTTGTGAGATTGTTCATTGCTTTCTTATTTTACATAGAAAAACAATTTAAAGCTTTCCCTAGTACTGTCATATTATGTTCCTATGTTCTTGGCGCACTGTAGTAGTATTACATTGGGGTGAAAGCATGTGGATCGAATAGTTTTGAACGTCTTTGTAGGTAAAGAAGGTACCTACTATATTATAATATATCTATACGTGTTCTTGCAAAGTATCCATTCTGTGTATTGAATATTTACGTTGCGATCTGTCTTTTTTTGCGTCATGTCAGGAGTAGAAGTATAGTATGCCAAGCGATACAATTACCATGCCAGTCAAGTCACGCAAAGATAAATACAGTCTAAGTCAACTAAAGACAGAAACAGAATAGGCCCAAATCTGAAAACAAAGTAAGTCCTACTTTCTCCTTCTTGTCAGTGGGTTTCTAGGTGTCTTCATTCTCTACTGGCTTATTTTTCCTATGTAGAATGATAATCAATCTATGTCTAATTTTACTGCTCTTATACTCCTATACGCATAAGATGTTTATTTCATTCCGGACGCGCATCACAAATTCCATATTGTTGTACTACAACAACAATACCACTACTTACTTATCTCGCTACATAACACAAGGTAAAGTCAAGGCAGCTAACCCAGCCTATCATATTTTATGTATAGAAAACTAACCAAACTAGCCTTGGATACTTGGATCCCTCCCTTCATTCTCAAATTGAGATTTCAACTTTCAAAGACGTAATTCTCAAAGGATTGCACTTCAGTTAGATGCATCCTTTTGTTCTCAGAGATGAAATTAAACTGATACCATATTGTAAGTATAAATAGTACTGCTCTCACTGCACTTTGGTAAAAGTAGGTTAAATTTATGTAAATCACATTAAGTCCCCATCAATATATTATGCATAATATTACAGCGTACATATAAATTCAAATAGCTACAGATATGCCTAAATGTAACATTGGTGGTACTTATCTTCCTCTTCATCTGGTTGTACTGACAATGACGTATGTATGTAGGTCCACAGGCATTTATTTTTGAAACATATAATTGTTATGTAGGTCGAGCCGCATTTAGGTTTTAATATCGGTATAAAGTAAGTATATGCCCAGATTAGTCTTGACTTTCACTATAATTTTAAAACACCAAATGCATATTATACTCTAATGAAAAGTCACTAGAAAATTGGGCGCATGAACTTTCCCTTCCTTTCACTTACAGTCGAAAATGTATCTATTTTCAATTACTTCTGTGCAGTTGCAACTTTCCAAGGCCTACAGCTTAAATTAACGGTAATTACGAAATGCATATAATTTTGAATTTTAGTAAATGGGAAAACTACTTTAATTTGCGGAAAAATTATCTCCCCACCTATGACAGATAGCTGACAGGTCGGGCTATTGCTATTTACGAAGAAAATAATTTCACTCTGTAAACTAGGACATGGGAGTTTATAATTTGCTTATGGTGGTTCAGTACGCATTTAATCGGATGCTCACTCGGGTATAATGGAAAATTGAAACTGCGGTTAGCTATTGGCTATATATTCTTCCATTCCAACTCCAACAAGATTTAGATCAGTACATCATAGTATCATAACCTACGTAAGTGGTACCCAAATCAGATAATAACTTCTTACCTATGTATAGCGTAGGTATAGGTATGCTCTATAAGTTGGCTTAATAATGCTTCGGAAAGATCCCGTAATTCGACGTACTTCGGGTATTTCTATGATCCGTTGTCCTAGGCTAGTAATACTCCTGCAAAAAATTATTTGAAAACGCTAGTATAAGCACAGATTGTCGATAAAGTACTAGGGAAAGTTTACATTGAGTTTCTATGTAAAAATAGAAAGTAAAACTTTTTAAATAATTAAAATAAATAACTACAAATACAATATCGAATATGTACAGAATATACATTGCATTTCATTAAAAACAGCCCAATTGTCCACATTTCCTAGTAATTATTGACTTTTATTAACTAAATATATGGATTCACAATCGACCAAGTAGGAATAATTCTGGCAGATTATCTTCAAGAAGGAATACGCGTTCTTTCTAGCTTACCTACTTATAGAGAGCATTGAATAACTACTTGGACCACGAATCTGCAAAATAAATATATCCTAGAGAATAAGTAGGTACTCCATCCCTTGCCCTATATTTGCGTACAAAGGTTGTTTGGTGTACACAAAACATAAACAGATACAAAACAGAATAAAATATACGCGAAACTCCATCCGCTGTAAACTGCACTCACTTTAGTTTTTGACGGGATTTCTCTTCGGTATATATATGTAGATCGGATAAAACTCAATATATCTGTACCCAGGAGAAAACTCAGGCAAAGATTGAAGCACTAAGGGATCTACCTATCTGAACTGAGCACATGGATGCTCTCAGTGCAATGTAATGAAAGTTTTGCAGAGAAGTGGGTGTGCATGGTAGGTGTGTCAACGATATATTTTACCACCAGGCATCAAATCTGGTACCCACTGCTTAGATAATAGTGCTTTTAAAGAAAATTAAACTATTAAAATTCGAAAGGATCATAAAGACTATTATTTTAATGATGCATCTAAAAGAACGTTTAGCATTTCTACTTAATCCTTATTTTCCAAACCTAACACCAATGTGTTACTATCTGTAAATCCGATCTTTTTAAATTGGAACTTCAATAAAGACAGTCAGAATTTTCTGTCGGCTCTCATTTCAATATAATAAGTATGTTATGTTAATTAGCTGTTGTTTAATAGTAAACGGAGCACCAAATATCTGATAGCAGTTGCTGCCTTAGACATATGCTCATAGTAGATGTTTGTTGGTTTCTAGCTGATCTGATGGTGAATGGGAAAAGTAAGCAAAGCAAAGAAAAGTAAACACCATCAAAGTACCAAGTACCAATAATGCTCAACATCTAAACTCTTTAAACTAAACTAGGTAAGCAACAAATGTATGTAGGTTGACTAGGATGGATGTGGAGTAAGCATTACTTCCCATTACTTTTTACTATTAGTTTACTCTCTCTCTCTCTCTCTCATGCTGTAAAGTGCTGCAGCATCGGTCTGCTCTTCTCTAGAGTGTGTAGTAATGCAAACTTAACGTAAACAGTACACACTACATAGAATATCCATCCACATCCTACACACATGTACTTAACTACTTACTAGAGAAATACCTCCAAACTATTGAGTAACTAGGTAAGTAAGGTAACCCTAGGCGCACCTAAGGATACACAGCAACAGCACTCATGTACAATGTGTATGTACATAGTAATAAGTATGACGGTGTATAATTTTCGGTGGTTTGGTTTGAGTTGCTCTCGTCTTTCCTGGTTTTCCTCAGTGTCTAGTATCTGTTCTGTGGGATGAATCTTGGTTAGAAATGCTCCATGATGGGCATTCGAGAAAACATATGTATTTGGAGTAGAATACAGTACAGAGAAGAGAAATAATATAGTAGATAGTGTACACAGATACTGTTATAGCTTCGCTTGTTCCAAAAGTGATTTACTGGAAATTGGTAACAAATATGAAATTATGGACGAGTAGAGACGAGCTATGCGGCTTTCATTTTATCGTTGAGAAGGGACACACTACAGAACAGAAACTGAACTAAACTGAACTGCTGGCAGCAGACTCTGTTCCATATTCCGAGTTGAGTTCTAGTAATGTTGGAGTGAAGGGAAGAGGAGATGCACAGTATGAACTGTGGAGAAAGTTGAATTGGGAGAAAGCTGTAGCTAAATGTAGTTGTAGTAAGTACAAGGCCGGGGATAATGCAGGAAAGTGGCACTACAATTCTATTTGTAATAGTAACTCTTCTTTCCCTTATGTATTAATGCAGCAATGTTATATAGTTACACCTGCGGGCTGATATTTCATCCACTTCTCCTCTTCACTTATCCATATTTGATAACCCCATGGCAAGTTTCCGGTTGTTAGATCAGAAAAGAGCGGAGACTCGCTTTCTACTCACAGCAGAGTAATGTAATGCTCTAATGTACTATCTGCTACTCATTCCCTCAGTCGCCGATTCACCCACTATCAACTACAGATACATAGTAGTTACTATGTACAGTAATGCAATGTGGTCTCTAACTACACACAGACTTATATGTTGAAATAAAATTTTCTCCTAATATAAATACATACAACTACTCCTAGTACTAAATTTCTTATTACGAGCAACAACTTTACATTATTAGAGCCTACATAAAATGCTTATTACTTTACTTACACAAACTGCTGCTACATTATAATAATAAATATATCTAAAGTGCATACATTTGTATAGAAGATTCCCTTTTCTAATGTTTACTATGTATTGACCTATTTCATATCTCCTATTTCATATATGCATTTGCATTACATTTCTAATTTAAAGGCATTAACAATTCATATAGTAACTTTCAGTTGCATATACAATATTATTAGTACTTACTTATGTATGTACATACAACATTACATACCTATATAAATACTAAACCCTATATTTGTGTATCAGCCCAGTTAGATATATTCTTACGTGAATCATGTAAGCAGGGAATACTATTACAAGCATAGCATACTTATGTAATACGTACCTATAATATTTACATAACTATGTTGAGCCGTGTCTTTATTTGTATTTATCCATCCACTTTTCTCCACTCGACTCTATGCTTGCTCACATCACATAATATCCTGATCCCCAATGCAGAATTCTCATCTTTTCTATTTCCGTATTTGGGGCCAGGCAACTACATACGCAAATACTACGCATACTTTCCATGGAATTTGAACCGTTATATTTAGGCTATACATCTTGCGTTGGATATCTACTCGTTACTTCCTATTTACTACTGAAGCTATACAATTTTCCCTATATTCTTGTAGTGAGTAGAATATTGCACTTTACTTTCACATTCAAATGTGGTTATGTATTTGTAGTTTAACAGTGCTATTCATATATACCAGGTATAGTACTCGTAATACCTACTTTGTTCGTAATATTGAAATATTGAAGTGTGTTCTTTACAAAATATGTAGCATAATACAGGTATGTGGTGGTTTTGGCTTATATAGAATAGGCACATACTATATGTAGTTATGGTTAGTGCTGGCACATTTGCATAGAAAATACAAACAGATAACGGGCATCAGCAATAGCACAATACAAATAGATACTTTTTTGGTACGGTACACCATTACGTATGTTATATTTTAGGATATTTGAACCACTATGTTATGTGCTATGTACTTTTCCTATCCGTTTCCAAATCATTTCAAAATGTCCTGTCAGAACTAATGTAAAAGAGAGGAAGCGAAAGGAACTGGCTCGAATAGAATTCGATTGGCTTGTGGTGCTCCAGTTCCCACGAACTGTAAACTCCGAATTGAATTTCTAAAGCAGACAGAATAATAGATTTTCATATAAGCCTTCCTGTTCGCCACATGCATATGCACATATGAAATGGGCAGGCAGGTGTAGGTATGCTTGCACACATTTATATATATTACATGGTACATACCTAGGTACCTATACTACTAAGAAATTACTATCGTGGTGAGTTTGTACACTAGAATATTTATTGCGAGTATAATTTGAGTTTTAAAGATATAAATCCTTGCCGTTTTCCATAGAATTTATGCGAGCCCAACACTACTGTAGCTACGAGTACATTTAAAGCTAAAGTATGTATGCCTAGAGAGATAATCATTTAGTATGTACATTACATCAGCTGAAAAAACTTGGTTCTGTGATATATATTGATGTAATATAATGTTTGTATCATTTACTTCGCCACTATATGTAAGTATAGTAAGAGTTACTTATACGGAAAAGGTAGCTTTCTCTTCGAGAAAGTACTAGAAACATTCATTGCGTATGCCTATGAATTTCAATGAGTGTTTACCATCCTCCCTTTCCAAATATATCTTGCTCAAAAGCTTTGCTCTTGTTTTTCCTTGCGTTCAGTTGAACTTATCTTCAGGATTGAGACTTAGATTTTAGATTGTAGCAGTTGTTTATGTAGTGACTTGGCTTTGTTGAGTATGAAGCTACATCCATTTCTTATTTCTAACCAATAATTACCATAAAACGACTAAGATATGTACTACGTTGTAGGTAAACCTTAGTGAAAGCACGAATTTCTCAGAGTATGGCATTTTGTTATTGTTTGCATACCTAATAGTATGTATATAGAGTATGTACATATAACAGCTTAATTATTCATATTCGTCTGTTTATTTTTGTTTGGATACTTTGGATACTTTCAACTTAACCCTCAAGCCTACTTCTACATATTTAAAATGCCTAGCTTTGAACCAATTTGTAATACTACATATATTATGTACTTTCATTTTTCAATAGTTGTAATGCAAATTAAAGGATCAAGTCTATATTTATGGGGGCAATTGCATGGGCTTCAGAAGGTTCAAGTGTGTTTTCATTCGTAGGCTTTTTAGCATCTACTTTATTGTCTACATTTGCGTAGGTACTTACCGTTTCTATTTATGCGCATTCAGGTTTACCATAACATAGATAGCATTATTCCATGGCACCAATCATCCAAGTATGACATAATGATCAATTTTTAATTTGTATGAGCATCCTCTCATCTTTTTATAGTGCACTCTAAATAAGTGTGCATACAATGAGGGATATCATAACATTGAAAATGCAAACAATATGTCACCCTTCATGAATGTTTGATATGCAAAATTCACATGAATGAATCACATTTATGCACATACGCCTAATTAGTATCCGTAGTTAAGTACGTCCTCAATTAGTACTTATATAATGATTATACTTATAATCCTAGGATAAATATCTATACCTACCTCATAGCACGTGAGTTATCAAATTGAATAATTTATCACTCCAGTAGATGTTGTATGCATTGATTTTGCATTTTGTGGGAAGTCAGCATTTTTCTATGTACATACACTAGTCGAGTCTCCAGCTTTTCTCTTTACCCTAAAAACTTAAAATTGCGCACTTCATTTGCGTAGAAATGCAAGTATGCTTCACTTTTTATAGTACAGAATGCACACATAACTCTAACTATGTGGTAGTCAGATGATTTACTTATAGTTTGTGAGTTTACTTACCACATCATACTAAATCTATTTTAGATTCTCACAAATTCTTTGCTGGCAGGATGTTCTCCAGCTTTGCGAAAAAAACTATCGCTAATTATTCACAGAAAACCATTAAGAATATTTTCGTTGGTGGTGTGTAACTTAATGAAAAGTAAGTTGTTTTTTCAAAGTCTTTGCAGTCAATTATTTTGTCTTCAAATGCTTAACAGAAAGACAAATCCTCTGAGCCTAAGTCTTAACGACAGATTTGATTAGCAACACCTTGCACTCTCGTTCTGGGAGGTTGCCTTATGTGAAATATTATCTTTTTACGCTGCACTTGTATTATTGCGGAGCATTACTTGCCTGTCACACACAACGTTGCATTAGCATCTTCATGAAATATCTATGTTCCTAACGAATACACACTATAATCCTATTTAATGTTTGCTTGCCTTCAGATTTTACATGCAACTACCTTACATAGCATAAAGGGTTAACATTCCTATATTGTGCAAATAAGGAGTACAGAAAATACAGTAAAGTAAAGTATATCATAGAGAGGCAGTTACTAAGTCTAGATCCATTAATAAAGTAAAAAAGGTTTAAATCCAAGGCTAAAGAAATGCAGATGTGCACTGCCACCCGAGTCAAAATCCCCTCATTTTTCACAGGGTGATTTAGCGATTGCTTACTCCAACTGTCTTGTCTCCCTGTGTCTTCGGAGTCTATGCGGTTGTTTGGTTAGTCAGTAGCGGCTCATTATTGAAAAATTCGTTGGGAGATTTGCCAGGATGTGAAATTTGCCATGGCACGCCACACTAAAGCAGTTTATGCAATGTTATGGTTGTTATGATGGGGTGTGATGAATATAAAGATAAGACTAAACTAGACTACGAGTCTCCTACAGTCCTACCAGCACAAGCCCAGGACAAGGATAATATTCCAGCAGAAAAGAGTTCACTTGACTTGACTCGACTCGAATTTCGGATAAGGATGAGCTACTGCGAAGTTAACTTTCCTAAACTAACCGTGTATGTATAAACATTCATGAAATCGTGCTAATACTGTCTCCTGTTCTTACTTATTGTTAGAACTCGGGTTTCTCTTCTCTAAAAGCAGGACAAGAGAATTCTATCCTATCTATCTATGCCATAATTTTACGTACACTATACCTATATGTAATACACTAAAGTGAACTTAGATCAGAATCCGACTACATCTGAATTTATGAAAATATGTACAAATACACATACTATATGGTAAGTTAAATGTATGTACATAGAGATAGTGAGTACAATAAGTATATAAAACACAATTTTTCCATACATACCATGTATTATGTTTTAGGTAGTGAAGTAGTGTACATATCACAAAGTATGTACAGTACATGCTACTTATTTAGTCTTGAACACGAACGGAAGCTAAGGGAAAACTGGAGCAGAGGAAAATCAAGTATGTACCTATATACCAGTAGGGTACTTATTATATACCTACAGTGTTAACACTACCATGTATGTGTATATATATTAGTGAACGAAATATAAAATTCTAACTTACTATAGTATATTCAACTGGGCATACATATAATATACTTAACAGCCAACCAATCATAACATAACAAAACACAACCCTAGGAATAAGCAGAGCTCAACTCGACTAACTTCCCTATGATAGCAAAGTGGGAGATGAGATGAGATGATGCAAACAAATGCTAACTAACTCAACACTCAGCCCAACTCTGCAGCCAAGCCACACAGATCTCAGCTTAACCATAATAGTATGTACCATTTTATAACCCTTTCCCTTCTAGCTACACCAGTATACTAAATAAATGGTACATGCTTACACAATACACACACATAGGTCTGGAACCTAATATTTTATACACTAGGATGTATTAAGTGTGCCATGCCATGAAAGTCCTGTCCTCCAAGCAAATTTCGGTATGTTGTGTTATGTGGTGAATTTCCAAACTTTCAAGATGCGGTTGTGCTAACGTAGAATTTTCACTTTTAGTGCGTTGTAGTTGTAGCTCCGGAGCCTGGATACTTAGCTAGAATATATAGGTATGTGTATATAATGCAGTAAGTATTCTAAGTATACATTAACAGTGCCTACCTACTTTCTAATATTCTAATCTAAAGTAAAGCTGAGGGAGACACATTTAATGCAAATTGCGAAACTGTGTACACATTCTCTCTATTTGTGTGTGTACACAGGTTAAGAACAAGAGGAATATAGATTTAACCTATTTAGCACACTAGAATCTGCAAAAGCTTTAGCTAAAATTGTCTTTTCCCGAGAATCATAATAATATCGGTAATTGCTGCTCTACATTATAATTATGATAATTTACTGAACTATACACACCGAATACATATAATATGTAGCATGGGTTCAATGTGTCATAAAGTATTTTGTATATGGAAATGTAGGAGGAAAGTGCATTGTCATGTAGCCTAGACAAACGACAGATAACGGCATGCCAAAAGTAAGCACGTTTAGGTGTCGGTTTAAGTGATTCAATGTATTACCAGCTAGATATGCAAAGTAATATTTGCTAACATGGTATCTAAGTAGTTAAAAAAGATATGATAGGTACTTATAAGTATAAGCGACAAAAATTTTTGACGAAAAGGGGTTTTCAAGCTATTTGGGTACCTAACAAATTCATTATCGTTCGAGTGGTGAAACGTGTAGTTGTAAACGTTGTAGTCACAATTTTTTTACAATTATCTGTTTTGTCAATTTTGTAATGTTGTAAATGTTGGTGTCATATTTAGAATTTATACATAATATGTACTACATAGAACTTGGGAAAAGTGAGAATTGTGGGAAATGTTTTAACACATGTACAGATACACGCATTTAAATATATTTGCACAACCATGTAATAACATAGATAATTACAGACAAATATTTATCATTTATATACAAGTAAGTATGTACAGTGTTCTCAGGAACCATAGCTATAGTTTTCAATTTAAAGAGGGTACAATCATGCAATATAAACGTACACCTAGGAATACATTTAATGAAACAAAGGAATTGGCATACTTTCCCTATGCGTTTACTAAATTAACAATTAAAGTAGCTACACACGTCGGCAGTATTTCAAAAGCTAGTTACTAAGTATGTAATGTACATACGTAGCATGTATAGAACGAAAGCGGTTCGATTTGATGTAATAAAGGCGTTTCATATTAAGTCAAACTAAGAATAAATTAAAGTATGTACCTACTCGATAAGGCTTTGTATTACGTATTCAATGGATTAATTCATGTAAGTATACTAGAGTAAATAGAGTGCCAGACGAAGTACCGAGAATTTACTTAAATGCTGAAATAGGAGAAATCGTAGAAGATAGTAGAACACAGCACAGCATTATAGAGTTGAGTAGTTATGTACAGCATTTGTTGGTGGAGAGTTAACTTCCCTGTACAGAACAAAACAGGAGTGAAACTTAATAATAGGACAGAGGAACAATGCATAATCGATTATTTCATTTCATGTTTTCATTGTATAATGTGTGCTGCCAAGGCGGCTCTTTCTTCTCTCCTTAATGAATTTGCATAAAGTAACATGATGTATGTGGTAGGGTGTGATGAAGAGGACCGTGAGATTTGGTTGCACTGCTGTACTGTTCTACTAGCACAAAACCTTAGTTTAAGCCTAAATATATCACACCGCAGTAAATTCACTTAACACACTTCTGTCCCCTAATATTCCTTTACTAAGGCACATTATAATACTCCTAATACTATTAAGTTGAATGAGGGAATTACAACACGCCATTCTTTTGTACTCATTGTGTAAAAGTAAATACCATCTCTCAAGCTCTAATTCCTAAATATCACTGTGTGTAAGTGCATAATGTACTCTACTATGTGAGCGAGTGAACCATTGTATCACATCAGCCATTATTATGTTGTAAATTTAGAGTTTGCTCTGATTGTGGGATATGCTTATTGCTGGCTCACACACATTTTATTAACGATCACG
Source organism: Tomocerus mixtus (assembly GCA_034694165.1). Lineage (NCBI taxonomy): Eukaryota > Metazoa > Arthropoda > Collembola > Entomobryomorpha > Tomoceridae > Tomocerus > Tomocerus mixtus. Next base: position 34,716 of record JAQFYC010000710.1, read on the forward strand.
AAAGTCAAGTCAAGTCAAGATTGGAAGCGATAATATTGCATTTGAATGAAACTACATAAAGTTTAGATAGAAATGTAACCTAAATTGGCAGCAAACAGGTAAAGTCCTATGTAGCGTAAGTATAAAGATTTTTGAAAGAAAATTTTAGTTATTATGTATACTATGAAGTACAAATAGTAATATGTATGAATATGAATATGAAAGAAAGTCTGGAGAAAGCGAATGAAGTTCTTTAGACAGACAGGGCAGGGCCATGCCATGCCAGGCCAGAAGTAATATTGAAATAGTTGTGCTCCTACTCCTGCCTACTTAATAAAAGCATTGGTGGTAAACAAGTGTATCTGTCATCATGTCGTAATCATCTCGGTGGAAAGATCAGGATGCGAAGTATAAGTATCCAAGTTATGCCTAACGAAAGTTAAGATTTGACGGTGTTAGTTTGAAAAGAGAGAACTTCTCCTTCTCTGAGCAATGTAGTAAAAGTCAATTTAGTTAGAGAAAGTTACATGAGTACTAAAGATAAGTTGGTGTATTTTATGTACATCGAACTAAAGTTTAAGCTAATGTCATTCTCTGCTACCCATGCCTTGCCTTGCCCTGGTTTGGTTTGGTTTGGCTGCAGCTACAATGAATCCGAGCTGAGACGAGATTTCTGATAATGTAACTATGTAATGTAATCTCATTGCTCAATGCTTCTCAACATTCAACTATTGGAAAGCCATTCAAAATCCAACCATGGATGGAGAAAGTGAAAGAGTGCAAATGAATTCCTGTTAGTCCTCTGAAAAGCTTACTTTTTCTATACAGGGTTATACTGTAGTGTTAGTGTATGACGTGAAAAGGGGGAGGAAAGGCAACTCTCAAGCTTAGTCGAGAGCAAAATCACCCAGCACATAAATGTGGCTTAAATAAGTTGGGACTTTGCTTTGAAATCGCGTCAGGGAGTTGAGAAATCAAATTTGATTTTCAAATCGAATGCGTATGTTCAAGAACTCACTCGGATTGCTTTAACAGGGAGCTTAGACTTACTTAGAACATGCAGACCTTACAAGAAATATTGGATTGAGCGGAAATCTTGACAACCAGAGGGTTACGTACTTAAACACTATGACTTTTACCATAACATATACTTACATAGATACAATTTCCAACTTACTTTGTATATACTTATGTTTCTTTAGTGTTTTGTGCGTGGGTGCCCGCACACTAAAATCTAAAATGCGTAAACTTACTATTGTATTTCGAAACACCAGGAATTATCTACCTAAATACATATTACATAGGCAATAATACGAACAAAATAGCATATACTTACCATTCTTATGTATACTATTGTAACTTTCTTCAGATAAGCATACGATGTTTTCCATTCTCAAGAGAAGCATACAAGTCAACAGAATTTACAGTTTAAGAGTTTTTTGAGACTGAATGAGGGTGACTGGGCTTGAGTTAACTTCACTATGGCTTTCCTTACTTATTGTTAGATTATATTTCTGTCTTAACGTTTTCCTTCACAAAACCACCCAAAATAAAAAGGGGAAAAGAAAACAACGAATTCACAAGAGTTATCATGTATATATGGTGATTTTTTTCTATGCACTTTATTTAAATACGTAAGTCTATGTATGTAAGTAGTGCATGTATGTGGATATTTCAGATGTGTATTCGACTCAAAGCTTGAGTTAGAGCTTAATATATGGCTGTGGCTATTGTAGCTTAACATTCTTATTTCTTTTTGTTCTGGCGTTATTCAAATCCTTTTTCCAAACTGCTACAGAATAGAATTTCGGTGTGCTCGTGTTAGAAATACTGTACCTAATACTGCATACTTATAAATATATTGTATAGTTTTTACTACTTTACACTGAGGTGGTGAGCATGTTTGTCTTTCCCATTGCAAACTGAATCAAACGGATTATCATGCATCAGTAACAAGTTCCATTGTTAAACATGGGTCTGCATACACGCATAATATTTGTTTATGCTTTAGAATTTATATGCAGGAATCTATTAGTATATTGTTATCCGCATCCGCAAGGGATCTTTCATATATACATAAGTACAAGTGTCTATAATATTTGTCACAGAGGTCTGCAAACCTTTTAGTAAATGATTAAACTATGAGAATTTTGTTCATGGATTCGTATGAGACGTTCATGGATTCCATTGTACTAACAAGATTTTATAAACAGTAATGTTGAAAATGTGGCTAAAGAAAATTATTGTGCACATGGATGACCCACAAGAAGATAGCTATAAATTACTATAAAATTGTGTTAATACCCATAAAACTGAAAATAAAGTGTCAGCTGAATGTAGGACTGTTGTGGGAAACGCTTGATTTACTATCTAAAAATACAATTAGTATATGTACAATGTACACTTGGTATGCATAGTATGTGTGCGTCAGTTGCTACATAGCTAAATATTTTAGCTTCCCAACTATATTTCCTGCATGTTAAAAAATCTTCATTGCATTGTATTATTTTATTTATAATCTGAATGTATGCACTTATATAATAGTTATATAAGTAAATATAACAGTTATATAATAGTTAGCATTTGCACTTTCCAACTACTAAACGTGCATGTGTAAGCATATTAGAATTTACTTAGGAACGCGGATTTCTAAAATTCTGGTTCTGGTTCTCTATGTACGTCTCCTTGAGTTTGTGGAGCAGCGATTTAAATTCTAACTCTAACTTTGTATTTGGCAGAAAGAAAAAATTGCGTTAAAAGTTTTGGATAAATAGTGAGTGAGTGAGCTGAATGAACAGTCGTGAACTGTAGCACCAGGATACATAAAGGGGAGGAACTCAATGTCACATTGAGTTCGGGTGAAAAATATACATATGTAGACTTGAATCGCTTGGATGCAGCTCAGCTAGGCAGAACATGAACAGAACATTTGTATTTATACGGAAAGGAGGAAGCAACTTAAGTAGAGACATAGTAAAATTACATAAACTAGGTACCCATAGACAGATATGTACATACTTCCAGATATTCATGGAATATTTAGTTATATGGTAAGTACTTGAAAATTACATAGCTGAGAATCTCAATCCATTCCACAGAAACGCAAGTTCAAACCAAAATGTAGTCGTTTGTGATGGTAAACACTTTGTCAGGATAAGTTGGGATAAAACTATTTGTATGAACTAGTAAGATTTTCTCAGAAATATACACATCACTTATTTCTATTCTTGAATCGAAGAAGATTTTCATTCTTTCATATAAAACTCCATTGCTAACTTATATTCATGAATTGTATTTGTATTCGGGCAACCCTACACATGCAAGTTGCATACAAGCTAATTATACATATATAGCATCTTATTTTGCCAAAGATAAATAGGAAATTCCAAGTAAAGTATGAAACTATTCAAGTTTGCTTTTCCTCCTTACATTTACATACATTATGTAAGCTAAAAGGTAGTTTCACTTTTTATTTACTAATGGAAAAAGTGTTAAGTCATTTTTATTTTGCATGTATGGTTATATTGTGGTTTGGTTTGTAGATGTTAATGGCGAAACGTGTAGGTAAATGTATCAGTACGCATTGCCTTAAGGACAGGTACTATGACGAATTATGACAGTGACATCCGCAAAGGCAAACAAATTTAGTTTATAAAATCCGTGTTTCTCTGCCAAAAGTAAGTTATGTTATGTACGTGCAATCTCCAACTATGTACATACAAATAACTCTTTACATAACATATATATACTTACGTATACATATATTAGGCTATTACCTAAAAGAGTGGCATAAGTAAACTGGAGAGACGGAGACAGAAAAAAGGGGTTTCCCTTTATAGAACCAAAAACTAAATGGTTGAACCCGAAGTCACACTCATGCATTTTACCTTCTATGTCGAATAGTAGAGTTAGAGTTGGTAGTTATATACATACTAGTGTATCTATGTAGTTATGCTACATACGGAAATAAATTCTCGGTACGTACGTAAGTTCATTGCTATATTTACGTAAGTCAGGTACTTTGGCAGACGTATGAAAGTAAAGTACGCACATGCATATTTAGCAAGCAAGCAAAGAGAAGAAGGAAACGGAGGAAACCAAGCCAGACAGAGACAGGAGCACAGGCTTGTTCGAATTGACTTGGTTGAGTTGACTTGGTTGGTTTTACTACATACAGTACATATACACTAGAAACTCTGGCATGGTAGGCAGGGTTTGGATTGGACTGCTTGTGATGTAATGCAAGTACTCTATGTGCTGCTACAGTAGTGACTGTATGTAGCATATCAAGTATCAAGCCAAGCCAAGCCACGTAGATTCGAGAGTCAACTTAAGTCAAGTCAACCCAACTCAAGTCAAAGCTTGGAAACTGCAAGCCAAAAGTAACCAAACCAAAGCAGGCACAAGGGGAAATGAGAAATTCCGCTCGAGTCCTTAGCAAGATCCGCCTTGTGATATTTTAAACTCGGGTCACGCATTAATTTCAATTTGAGCCTTTTAACTTGTCCTAATTGAAATTAAGCGAGTTCAATTAAGGATTCTCTTTTTTCTCTGAGAAAATAGAGAAAGTCTGCTCTCTGCACACCGAAAACACCGTCATCTTTCTCAACTCGTCATAGTCATATAGGTATGCATGTATTTCAGCAATCCAGCTGTGCTTTGTGTGTGGTGTGTCTATATATCACCCTACATATCCATTTGGACTTTCTCCAGCTTACCTACACACACCCAAAGCTTCCTTGCTTTGCCCTCGTTGCTTCATCACTGTGGCAGAAAACGTAGAAAATGAAAAAAGAGAAAATGGGAACTAACATTTAAGTTACTTACTTAACTTACGTTACTTTACTTTACTGATACCTTACGCTAAAATATAGAGTACAGGCCTTCTCATAGTGTACTGTATGAGTCGGTACTACTTAATACTTTTTAAAGAATGCTCACTTCCTTTAATGTAACTACTTAGAAGCATAGTGTCTAGTGTCTAGGACTTGGGTTGTATCGCCCATTTTCCTCAATATACAAATACTACAACTTCTACAACACACCAAGCAAACTACCTTTACCTTGCATTACCTACTTTAAACCTTAGTGGACCGCATCTACACGTTTAGTAGAGAATAGTTGTAAAAAGTTGTAGCGTAGCGTAGGTAAGTACTACAACACTTTGGCTGTGTACGGCACTAAAGTTTATTTCAGCTCACTCAGTCAGTCTACTCATTTTCACTTAGGTTTGCATTAGTTTTACTTCTTCCTTTATCAGTCACTCCGCTCACTACTCCACTCCTTGACTGTCTACTTCCTTTTACTTACCTTACATAACTTAGCAGTACAATACAGTACAATAGTAGGTATATGGACATGTATTGTTCAACTCAACTCCATCTTACTTTACTCTAGTTCTAGTTTAGTAAGCATTTCATCATAGAATACAATTTTCTCCATTTAGGTCTCTTACACAGACTTAGGCACTACTATTTATATTACATATAAGTATGCTGAGTGACGTGAGCAGAACCCTAGCATAGTTAATAGTATGTTGAAATATATATCATGTAACGTACAAATACTTCTCAGAAGATACAGATATAATAAAGATACACATACATACTACATACTACATACCTTGAAAGATATATACAATACTTACTGAAGACAAGTGAGACTTTAGCAATTAACTTACGGCTCACCTTATCCTCCTTTTCTTCACTTTACTTTATTTCCTTTACTTAGGTTACGTTAGTGCTCTGCTCGTATGTATGTTACTTACTTAAATATGTGAATGCTATCTGTATCGCTTGTGTAGTGTACTGTATTTCTGCCAAGGCAGGGCAAGGCAAAGGATGTAACTTCTTTCTACTCACTGCACTGCACAACTCACCCTCGTTGCTTATCCATGTTCTCTCTCGCTTCTCTTATTCTTGTGTTCCATTGCATCCTCTAGACTACATATATTCGTATTCCACGTCTGCACTGTCAGTTTTCTCTTCTGCTCAAGTGTACTCTCATCCTCAAAGTAAAAGGAGAGGAAGAGCAAAGGAAATTACTAATGAGTGTCTGCCAGCCACGTGAAAGTACACACACAGAGCATTAAACTTTCACTTTGTTCCCAGGAGAAAGTTCAGTCAGCCTCGAAACATAATATCCGTCCCTATCTCTCCACACACATTAAAACATTGGAGCTAAAACCAACTAAGTAAGTCAAGACAAGTGTGCTATGTATATTAGTACTAAAGTAAGAGTACCTACTACCTACAGCAGGGAGAAAGTACAGGGAAACCCACCAAACCAAACCAAGCCAAAGCAACCCACATAGTAGGCAGCTAGCTAAGGCACATATTATAAATACATACCTACATTTGCTCCATTTAATACTCAACGTGCGATATTAGTAACTATCTATCCTAATAAAATATAAGGTCTGTACTTCATAACTTCATGTGTAGCTATACTTTTATTTTAGCCACAGTACTAAATACTTACATACATAGTACATATAGCTAGATACATAAACTTAAGTTTATAATATACATACTTGTGTGTATGTATTGTGATTGTGATACTGGATACATTTATTATACTTTTTGCGATATCTACATAGTATCTACTACATAGCATATATTATAGGTACGAATATTTGACATGTCACCTTACCTGCTGCTGTACTCCTGTCACATTTGTACAAATTCCTACCAGACTAATATATCATTGCAATGTGAAAGCAAATACATTAGAATAACCACAACCATTCATTTCAATATGCGTCTTGTCAGGCTCAGCTGATGTGATGCGATATGATTCGATAATAAATAACAATAAAAATTACTGTTGCAGCTTGCAGTATTGCAGGCAAAGCTAAAAGCTAAAGTTGAATGTAAGTTATTAGTGCAAGATGGATATTATTTTTATATAGGTATGCATATTTGGATTGGAGGTTTCACTTGGACTCATGCTGTTAATTATTTTTCTTATTTAATTTTCCAGCCTAAATATTAAATAACATTATAAATACATAGGTCATGACTTGTAAGTTTAAGTGTAAACTTATGCCTATACGTATGTTCATACTACAGACTTCATTGAAAACATATCCATATTCTTCATTTTGTACCTAAATTCCTTAATAGTGTTATAAAAATATATTTTGAATATTTGATTTCATGGAATACTTATCATTCAAGTGAAAAATATTGATTTGTTAAATCCCAAACAGAATCCTGGAATAATTACTTAAATTGGTCACTATGTAAAAGAGTCTAGCAAAAAATAAATTACGTTAGAAATTGGACCAGTTGCTCTAATATTATATCTACAGCTACATTTCACTATTCGTATATAGTAAATACACCGTACTTAAATACATTACATTTCCTTTACAGGTTCCCAAGTATTAATGCACTTCATTTATAATTACGGCTGCACAGTTTTCTCTTTCCAAAATTGTCACAGTAAATAGAAGCAATTATACGATACAAATTTCTTGATTAGTCATGGGCACTTATACAGTACTAGTAGTTAACGAAACGTTAGTTATTATGTAATGGTATAAATAAATCTTATAGTACCTATTTAGATTAGGATAATTTGAGCAGAAACTAATTTTAGACGAAATCTTCTCACCTTTACATATTTTATTTGTGAAAATATTGCATTTCGAGGTTTGTTTGGCAGTTAAGATTATTTTGTTATAGAATTAGTAGGAGTTTTGCCTTTCTCTAGTCTACGTATTTATTATAAAGGGGTAAAGAAGGAAAGACAAGTAATAATGTAGGAGGCAAAGGTGAAATGAACGTCATTCATCAATCACAAACAAAGGTTTGCATGTCGAAATTAAAAAGTACTTGCTAGTCGCTACAGATCTGCCTGATATAGTAAGTCTACTATATTCTCCTTCTGTTTGTTGTATATAAAATGCTAGTAGAAGTTAGAATTACAGTCAAAAACTAATGTAGCGGTTGACTAAAGGTACACAAAGTACATTTACTATTAGACATTACTACCTCCTACCCGGTCTGGTTCTCCTTTTCGTCTGCCTGCTAAAGGTCTGTCCTACTTCGGTTAAGTCTGCCTCTGCTGCCTGCCTGCCTTGGCTCCCTTTCTCTTGTGTTGAGCCGCTCTTTTACATCGCCAAACAGTTGAATACTATTATAGAGCATTAGTCGAGTTTACAGTAGTACTTTGCATAAACCTTCACTCACTCAGTCAGCTACACTTACACTTGCACTACAAAACTACAAATACAGTCAGTTCAGTAGGCAAATCCAAAACAAAGTCTACTATTATAGTATAGGATTTAATCTAACTGGTCTGGTCTGGTCTAGTCTAGTTCCCAGTTTGCTTCTCCTCCCGTGCTTTTGCTTTACTGTCGTCTGTTTTTGGATTATTTTGGTTTTGTTTGCTTTCCTTTCCTTTTGTGCTGTGATAATAAGTACTTATTGTTATGTTAGTGTAGAGTTACAGTGGTACAATATAATGCTATAGCAAAAACAAACCCATTCTAGTGCATGATGGTGATTTCGCTATTTCTTTTGTAGGTAGCTCACTAACTCTAAGCTTTTATTTGCATTATTTCACTTTTGCCATGATAGTGTGTTTTGCCAAGTGTGTATTTCTCTAAGTTATCCATTGCATGTGAGATACGGGAATGATGTGAGGTGAATTTTCTTTATTTTATTGTTACTCACTTACCTTTAGCTAACCAAAATACATACCTAGTAGGTATATCTAACTAACTAGTTTTCTAGTCTAGTATGTAATGCTTACTTTTTATATTACACAAATCTATTTTCTACTTAAGTAAGTACGTACGTACATTAGTAGGTAAATAACTACAGTATAGGTACATTTCGTAGATATAATTTTACATTCACTCACTCAAGCAGAGCCAAGTCACTTATAAGTAAGAGTCCGGGTCTTTCCCAAGTTTCTATGCTTTCCTCCAACCTAACCACTTGACTAAATTGACTTTAGACAAATAGCTAGGTAAAATGAACCTAACTATATGTATGTATGTATAATAATACACTGGAGCTGCATCGCCTATACATATAACTACTGTATAAATACAAAGGTGAAAGCACAAAATAGGTAGGTGCATAAATATTCTACTATAATACCTACGTAAGTATGTGATTACAAGTAGGTAAGTAATTTTCGCTAAATCTTTGGCTATATAGGTATGTAAATTTGTAAATGTGTTATATATTTAATGTAGGAACAAAATATGGGTATCAAGGTGTTTAGCCTTACACCCTTGCCATAACTGTTATTAGTGTGTTTGCGTAGATACGGTATAGAAATACTGTAGATAAGTAATATTAGAAGGTGGATTTGTTTGTACAAACAGAAAAGTCAAGTACGTAGTGTGTACGTACAGGAAATCATACGCTGCCTTCTGTGATTTAACGGAGAAAATAATTAAAATTCTCGTATTTCATCTTCAACTGGATTCTCATCCTTCCCCTAACAAAGCGGTTCCAGTTGCAAAGTTCCACTAGCGTTCCAATAGTATCATATGTACATATTAGTGTGTACATAAGGTATACAATGAAAATAACCTACCTAGAAATGTTGTTCAGGAATAGTAGATTTCTACAGACACACATACATAGTGACTGAGACACATTAGGCATGCCATGCGCCCAACCTCACATAAATCTCAATGGAAAGGTCTTGCCTTTAACTGTTTCTTTACTTTAGTTGAGCTTCTTAGCATGCTAGCCTTAGCTCTACCTAAGTAAGCCTTAGTTTTCTACAAACGAATTTACTATACAGATGTACAGAACAAGACCAGAACAGGCTACACCAAGTAGTAGGTATGGTACCATACTACGACTACAATATGACTGCTGCTGTTGATATTCTGTGCTATTCAGCATTCTCGAAAAGTATTCGGAAGAAAACATAAACGTAAATTCTTCTTATATAGCTCATATGTATGTAGATAGTTTCATGTACAAAGCTAAGATTTATAAAATAACATTACACCATACTGTGTCAAACCCTTCCTGACTTGGTTTGATCCTACCACGTTCGGTTTGTCTTTTTACTACTGATATAATACTCTAACTCTTTTAGCATGCTATCTGTACTTGTACATAGTTAGTTTATATTTATACTTACTTAGTTACTTAGACGTAAAATAAGTATCAAGGGGAGAATTTTGACTCAAATAAAGAATTAGGTAGTTATGCTGTATGCTAAGTTTATGAAAAAGAAAAATAAGGCAAAAAAGTTATCTGTAATGTAGAACGTAGAGTCAGGTCACAAGTAGAGTAAACTTTAAGTAAGTAAATTCGTACCGACTTTTATTCTTCCCTTTTTAGCTTGCTCATTTCTTTTCATTTTGTATTTACCATACATAGCCTGCATACTGCATACATAGGAAACGAAGTGATGTTATTATTTCAGTAAGGAAGGCAACACAGAAGAAAAGGGAGTTCCTTTTGACATTTATTTTCTGTGCTGAATTTATTTGTTGATTTTTCTAAGTGTAATGAAGCTGTTGCTATTTAAGGATTCCTTCTTGAAGTTTACATCTCAACACTAAAAATACAATTGGAGCATGGTCGATGAAATGTTGTGGCTTTTAAAAGCTAACTAGCATACCTACTACTAAAGTAAAGTAGGGGAAGGGTTGTTTTCTCTTGCTATCACTAAAGGCAAGTCGTGCTGGCACATTTATATATAACCTAACAAATCGCTACAGACTGTGAGAGTGAAATGAATGGATCTCGAATCTACGACTGATATAATAGATATAATACATCCTAATACTTTCCCTGTTGTATTTGTAGTTGCTTATGTAAGCTGGTACTCTATATAGATACTGGAACTACATGGGTAATATAAATTTGTTGTAAATACCTTTATAGTATGTATAATGTTAGATTCTGTATATTGTAGCTAAGGAAAGGAAAGAAACCTACTTACCTACACTACACTGGATCTCCAGTCATTCTTTTTCTTTTCCTATTAAGAATACATTGCAGGTGTGCCTACTTATTCTTTTTTTCACTTACTTCTGGCCGAGTAGTTTACAAGATTTATAAAACTTCGAGTGGGAATGGTACCTAAAGCCATAGGCCACATATGTATTATTGCCTCTCCGTAGGTATTTATATGGCACAATTACACAGATAAACCTATTAACTACCTACGTAATGTATTTTTGTAGAGGAATAATATTTACTGGAAGTGATATACATTTACTAGATAGGTAGGTAGGTAAGGTACCTAATAAAAAGTTAGCCTAGTTTATTTCAGTTTGTGTATGCGGGTGCTGCTGATATTAAAGTAATGATAGGTCATATATTTTAGTTTGCATGTAGCGTAGGTGGGTGGTAAGGTATGATATGCTATATGGTACGTATATCTGTAATAATACATAAATGCCTATAGAATATGTAAATGTAAGTAGGACTCTGAGATCCTAGCCAAGCAGACCAGGCCAGGCAAGGCAATGTCATCCGCCCTACTTGCACCTGCCCTATCTCCGCATCTTTAAAACAAGGAGTACATACAAGTATTAAGTAGTTAGTATTCCATACAACGTCCTACTTCTTTCCCTCCGCTCTGCGAGTTTGTCTGTCGCATTCCTTTCCTAATGCAGGAATTTATTATTACACTCATTTGAAGCAGAGCAGGAGTTTAAAGTAGTTATATAACTATTACTTAAGTTTCCAAAGGAATTTACCTTCATTTAGCTAGTTGTCATATTGTTATTATCACCCTGGGTAATGATGACAATTGTACATTCATAGTTGTGGACCGCATACCTAATTAAGAATGTGTAATACGTACATGTAATAGTGTAATGACACACTTTTCATAAAACACCTTAGAATTCCTCATTCCTCCCAAAAGCTGGAACACAATGACTAATTATGCAGTAAGTTGACGTTGAGCCCGAATGCAATTAATATATTATTCTCCAGTCAGACGGAAATAAACACAATCGTGCCAAACAACTTGGTTTTGCATTATAATACATTATAGAGCAAGAGTAGGTAATAGGCAAAGCACGACACACATTTGCTATCGTATAAAGCATAGCATGCTAATAAATTATTCCTACCGTTTTGGTTAGTTACTTGCTTGCGTTATTATCGCTTCAGTATCAAGTAATTCAGTTACAAGGGAGGAAGTATTTAATGTACATACATGTCCATAGCTCTATAATTCATGAAACGCTGTAAATGAAGCTACCTACAATATTTTCCAATCCAAACCAAACCAGTACAACCATTATCTTCATGCATGTGAAAGCACAATAGAAAATCAAATCACTGCAAGGCAATTCATACACACGAATCTATTTGTACGCACACAAATTATTACCACATCACAATACAATGGCTATGGGACGTATCGCATCACATAAACACTACAATACACATTTACACAGTCACACAACAAAGACAATGTTAGCATTGTTATAGCTGTTTAAATGTTTTGTAATATAATAGGGAAGGTAAAGGCCAAATGTGAACTTATTTATGTGATACACATTTCAGTAGGTAACTAAACCAGTGTTCACGAATGTAATGATAGTGATTTACGATATCATTGTTATTATGGGGAAGGAGTTCGATTACTGGAGTACCACCTACGGGTCCATCAATCCCAACCCAGCTAAACGGATCCATTTACTGATACTTATCAACATAAAACATAAACTAATGCTACAGTCAAGACCTTATTAGAAAATACTAAATTACATATAGGCTGAACTAGAAAGCCACTTATCTCCCCGATATCTCAGGAGGCTTCTCCATCTTCGTGACAGGGTTCTAGCATGTATTTCCAATTTAAATTCTATTAAAACCATTGTTGCAGTCGAATTTTGAAATAATTTGACAGGTAATCATCTCAAGAGGTAAATTACAATTGTGTCTCGTTATCAATGAATTTATCTAGTAAGTGAAAGAAAATCATCACTTACTAATGTCACTTAAAATCGCATTTTTGAGTGACTATTTAATGCACTACAGAGTACACACAGTAAGGATTTTTAGTAGACTTTGACATGCTACTTTTGTCTGGTATACTTCAATTTTTGTCAGGATGGGCACACAACTATCTCGTATTGATTCGTACACACTATACTATAAGAGGAAGGAACATGGGATACGATGTTGTACTATTATTATGAATAAAGTAAATGTGCTATGTAATCAATGTTGAATAAACCGGTGCAAACGGATGTCCTCCTGTATCGTCGTAATCACAAAATTATTAAATGTTTCTTATTAACAAAATGATGTTGAAACCGATGACCAACTAGCGCTGACGTAATGTGTTTGGTATTAACCCGCACACTGGTTTGAATTGCCGCGCTGACATTATGGGTTTGGTAGTCAGAGCACAGTTTAGATGTGCGGCAGTCCGCTGTGCTTCTCTCCTTCCTGAGGTTTGACCACTAATGACAAATGTGTGCAATAGTTCGTTGTAATGCAAAACAACATGCAAATTAAAGACTGTTGATGCACTGTCGATGATTAATGATAAAAGAAACAAGACGTAAATATATAATCGATGAGTGAAGTTCGGAGGTTTGATCACTAATGACAAATATGTAAATTAAATTTTTGATGC
>JAQFYC010000711.1:0-48109 GCA_034694165.1 Tomocerus mixtus
ATTGCGATTGCTTTGGCTCGCTAAGAATGTCCTACGCAAACATAATTCTATTACATTCCTCACCCAAACTTGGCTGTTGACCCTTTAGGCTGCTGTATTTGGAGATCGGGGTATTAGATTTCTAAATTATTGGCTTTGTTTCATAAAAGCGTCTGTGAATCATGAATTAAATACCAGTCTTACAATTGTAATCTGCGGATGACGATGTAAATGGACACATGCATGTAGGTAGGCTGAGTGAGTGACTCAAGTCAAGTCAAGAAAGGTAACTCGAGTTAAGTTAAGTAAATTACGTACAAACCACAGTACAGGGTCACAATAGTGTAAATACTAGACTAAAGGAGATAAACTAATGACGGTATGTGTGATAGTTACTTATATGTAGATTGTAGAAACAGAAGATGCATTATCCTTGATTATAATCATATAATTCCTTTGTTAGCAAAGTTTTATAGTTTATACTGCAGTTAAACAGATAGGTGTTTGCCTGTTAAAATAAAAGGTTAAAGTTACTTGACTTGACTTGACTTGGCTTGACTGAAGCTTATTTATTGTCTGTTTTCATTTATTTGACTGCCTTGGATGGGTTGGGTTCTGTTGGGATAGGGCTAGGCCAGGCTGGACCCGACATGGCCTACCTAAACAAAAAACTAAATAGGAAAGGTTTAAGATTGATTACTACCAATATGGGAAATGTATACTAACTCTAAGTATGTACTATACTTATACCATGCGGACACTGTCCTGTAAGTACTGTACAGTAACTTGCATACCTAGGCGGTATAGATGTACAGGTGCACTTGCCAAGATAAGTTGTAAGGGCAGAGTCTTAATATTGTTTGACAGTAAAAAGTGTTGCTCCTTTTAATCTTAAATTATCTTAAGGGCATACAGGTGTACTTCTTGACTAGGAGATTAATCTTTGTGCGTAATTTTCTTCCTCTTCATCGTTCTACTTTTAAATATTTCTATAAATCCACGCATTCTCATATTATTATTATGCATAAGCCTGAAAAATGTTTATGGATGCCTCCTGCCTACTAAACGTACAGACAGTACGTAGGTAATTGTATAGTATTCATTAATATTTAACCTAAACTGAATATAATTTTTAAATGATGGGGATAAATATTTGTAGATAACACACCTACCTATATTATGCTGTACTCGGTAAATATATTTAATTTCAATTCATTAAATTCATTTGTTTCAAGAAACATACTAGTCAGTAAAAATGTGAAATTAATGTAAGCATTTATAAACTGTGATAGCCATTGTAGATTGCAAAACTGTCATCTCGGATCAACTTAAAATCCTTTTCTAAATCCAAATATTCACAAGAATTATACGAGGTAAACTATTTTAGTCAAAATATATATACCTGCTAGTGCATTATTGGTCTCCAGTGGATGTACTTACATATTTAATGTTATTGCCACTACTTAAGTGTACTTATGTTGGTGAGATTGTCATTTAAAAGCTTTTCAAAAACGTTGCGATACTGTTATATCATAAACTACTTATTAGAACAATAACAGCTAACAATAATTAAGTACTTCTTTGAGTAGGGTATAAGTACCTAAGTATCTTGCTATAGTATACAAAGAAATAATGTAATTATGTAATACATTTAATTGTGATAAAAATTCACACTTTATAACAATAGTATAGGCACGGTAAATGTTTTCAAACCTATTTATAGTAACTTATAAAAGGATTAGCTTCTGTAGTTTAACTACTTACTTACTTACATTTCAAGCGAGAGTGGATTTAACATTTTTAGCAATTATATTATGAATTTATTCGTACGCTAAAAAGTTTTGCTATAAAGCAGTTAAAGTTTCAAAGGCTAAATACGCTAGGTAGTTGTCTAATACTAATAGTACCCAGTATTATATTATTTAAAGAGTGTATGTAAAGACGGAAGGCAATGCGATGCGAGTTTGTAGCAGTAAAGAGTAAAAGAATGAAAATGTGTTTAAAGCTTTTAGCTTAAAAATGTGTGAGTGAATGTAGTAGTAATGATGTGCGAGCCAAATTCTGTGTCGCGTGCCGAACCGAATCCAAGGAACTTATTTTTCTTCTCATTTCTTGGCTAAGACTCGTGCCAACATTTCATTGCTTTTGCTTGCTTTGCTTAGCTTTGCATTGCTTCCCTTCTTTTCCCATTTGTTTTCATACTTGCCTTTACATACATCCTCTCTCTGTCTTGTCTTTCTTGTCTGCTTGTTTCTGTATTTTGTAGTTTATGTGTTAGTGTTGGTTGGTGTTTCGTTACCAGTACCAGTACTACCACACTACAGTGCACTTGCACTGCACAGTGTGTAGTAGTGTATGGATGGACTCCCGAGCGATTGGATGAGATCGAATCCAAATACAAAGCAATGGAGATGGAATAAACGATTTCCTATTGTTTTCTGCACTCTTTCGAAGAAAATATAAAATCTTTTTAAACTTAATCTCTATTTTATATAAGGAAACGCAAAGTGTGGAGCATTATCTGTATAAAGCTTGTAATAGACATAATAAATAAATTTTTCCTAAGTACTTAACTATAGTCTATATCTGTAGTACAGATATACATGGGCTCTTCATTACTTATTGTACGTACTATTACAACTTAAAAGTGAAGTAGAGTTCACAGGTTTTTTGGGAATGCAATGGGTCGTAGCGGATTAAGTATGGGATACAGATACAGTAAAGTAAGTAGCTTTGTTAAATTAAAGCTGTCATTGCCCCATAGTAGTTAAAGCCTTAAAAATTCCTGCGTAATGTTCTGTAATAGTTAAGTAGTTCTATTTACTTTAAGTTAAGTAAGTAATCTATTTACTTAGAGAACTTTGGTATAGTATCCCTCTCCTTACATATCTTCTTGTGGTAAATGCAGATCAGTACAGTTATGCACTATGTAAATGTAAAGAGCGTTTTACATTTACATTCCGTCATTCTGTTTAGTTTAGCTACAGACACAAGAAACACAAACAGTTTTATGTATTTCAATGATGTGAGCTGAACCGAGTGACTCAAAGACAAAGTGAGACTAGACTTTCAGACGGGAAGCAAGGCAAAGCGACTAGTTCACCGGATGCTAACGATAATTACCCTTATTTATGGATGAGGATACACTAACCTAACATATTGGCTACCGGTGCACAAAAACAAGAAATTATTTATGTACTAATCGGCATGACTTTCTTATGCACACGGTATCTTCTTAAAATGTAGTAATTTGTAATTTTGTAGTTTTTGAGACGTGTATCGAACCGGCTTGGTTTTTTTTTCGATTAATACACATGTTACATAAATACTTACTATATTAGCATTATGCTTTAAATAGACAACAATAGTTAGGTATATTATAATTTAATTCTAAAACAGGAATGACAGAATACAGATATGACTTAGCATGTTAGCATTGGTACTTTACTTTTTCATGTTACGACCTAAATATTGTAGCATATATGACTATGAAATAAAAATCGTAAGTAAATAGATGAACTGGCCGAACAGAGCAAAACATTATTAAACATATTTAATGAAAAACATTGACTATTTATTATTAAGGAAAATATTGCAATAACGTTCATTTAAGATGCCAATCCGGCTTGTTTGGTACTAAAACTCTACTTATTATGACATAAGGACAATAATTTAACAGTAACTTTGACGTATAAAAACGTACATAAATAAGAACTTATCTTGGTCCGATTCTCTGATGACTTTTACAGGTATGTCCATTTCCTGTGGTAGATATCTATTTTGTTTTTGGTTTCGGTTTCTTGATATTTGTTGTACTTTCTTTTGCTTCTGGATTATCTGGAACAGTAACGCCCTGGAAATGAGTTTTACGCAGTACAGCTCTAGAGACTCCCATCATGGCCTTTGACTTTTTCCTTGCATTTTTGCCAATTTTACGGATAGTAAGAGCCGCTGGTTGTGTTTTAGTTACATCTCGGAAAGTTTTAATTTTCACTACTTTTATTGCTCCTGTTTTCATCATCCGTGATTGCTTACGACCTTTTTTGGCCGCAAAATCATTTGTGCCCTTCTTCGGTCCACCTAGCGACATAATAGAAGGGTTCCGTGCAATTTCCTGTTCCGGTGCCACCACAATCAATGGTTCTTTATTGGCTTCAGGATTATTTTTCAGGTCTTTCATTTCAATTTCAAAAAGTCCTTTCTTTGCTGTTTTTTCTTCGGCGAATATGCAATCTTCCAGCTTCACAGCTCGAGTGAGAGCCTTTACAAGAATTAAAATTTGACAAATAGCAGAAAACTTTGGGTAGTTAGCAGCAAGGTGGTAGATATCACTTTGATTGAGCTTCAACGCCTCCACGACAGTTTCAGCTCGGTAAGAGTTCCTGTATTCCTCATCGTAGAAGAATGCGGGGAGGATTCCAAAAATATTCCCTGCAACGTATCCTCGAGTAACTTTAAATTGTCCTTGAGGATTTCGTGCATATGCTGCAACTCTGCCTTTGAAAACGATGTACATAGAATCCCCTAAGTTTCCTTGGGTTTCTATTGTTACTCCAGGAAGATACATTGAATGGGTAACTCGGGAGCACACTTGGGCTACAAAGGTCTTGTCCCCCACATCCGCAAAAATTCGCGACTAGATATATCAGTAAGTAATCAATATTTTGCATATCCACTAAATACAAAGTCAATTATTTCGAAAATAGCAAGATCTTTACATTTTCTATCACTTTTGCATACAGAGCATAGCAAACATCAATTCGAAGTGTTTCAGGTAGCACAGCAGTTGCCATATCGTAAGATATTCCTCTGCATCCATGCCACAACATTAGAAAATAGGCAGTTATGTTATCCATTTGCTTTTGAGATAGGCCGATAACTTTTGACTGTCTCTACAGGAAGATGATTGAAAAACTTCATAAATGCTGTTATATTTCAAAAGTTTTTTCAAATTAAACAGTGATTTAATCCCTTACCATTAACAGCTTTACTTGGTATACATATTCTCGAAATATTTTGCTTAGTGAAGCAATTCCAGCTCCAAAGTGGCTCAATATTACGGAAAGAACGAATGCTCCACAAAATATGGCAATGATTGCTACACCCATTTCTGTTGTATTGCTCAGTTCGATATCTCCGAATCCGGTCGTACTCTTAAAGAAATAAAATAAAGCAGAAATTTATAAATCATGGATTAGCACATTTAAATTAATTGCAAAGAATCTTTAATTGAGAATATCAATTTACCACTGTTGTCACCACCCAATAAAGCGACACAACGTACCACTTCCAAGCTTCCTTAGGGGAGTAAGGTTCAATATTTTCACTTTGGGCATCTGAGATTCAACAAAATGACATAATATTTGTATTGACAAAAAGTAATCAATTTAGTAATAATTTAGCCAGGTAATTTATATTTTTGTATAGTTTTACAAGTGCCAGTCCATGTTTTTGGTCTGCACACAGATTTATTGATATTGATTGCTTCACATGCAGATATAAAGTAGAATAAGCATGCCAAAATATGGGCCATGAGAAAAAACGAAGCTATAGAAATGGTTATCTTGTAACGAAAGGTGGTAATTGAGAAAATGTTCTTCTTGTAAGATTGCTCTCGATAAAAGCGCACCTATAATGTACATACATGCAAATTAGGGATATATTTAAAAAAACTAGAACAAAATCAGAATGAAATTATTGTTACCAACCAAGCGCAATAGCCTGAATAATATAAAGAACTGGAAACGGTTATCCAGCATATCTAAATATTCGTATGGTAAAGTTGAAAGCAAATCCATAGGGAAAAGAGTCAAACTAAAAAAGTAGCTGTACAATAAAACAAAATCAATGTAATTGCAATCATTTTCTCATGAAAGATTAGCAAAAAAAATAGTGCAAGTATTGATATTATACAGATATTTCATTACTGGGTTATAATTTCCTCGTGATTCTTGCAATATTCCATGTCATCAGTTAGAAATGGACTAAAGAATTGGAGAAATATAAACAAATACATGGCTTTTTCAGCAATTGTTGAAAACTGAAGGACTAGGCAGGCTTCGCAATCAAAACAAATCATGTAGAGAATGATTGCAGGGGATATTATGGAATACCAAGTGATGTAGTCGTTAAAATACAGCATGAACTTGCAATTAGGGTGGATGAGGAATTTGCATTTATATTCTTTTCTAAAATAGAATTAACAATTTGTACTCAACAGTGTGAATTTTGCAAATACTTATTTTGCTCATTTTTGCAAAGACTTACTCATTTTTATCAGCAACAAAGTAAAAAAATGGCAATCCATTGTTCCGCTCTCCATCCCCATAAAACCAAGCCATAAATTTTTGGAAAATTGACAGCGGCTTAATGACCATGTGGGTCTCGAGTAAAACTGTAGGCTCTCTGGAATTAATAAGCTTTTTGACGAATCTTGTTCGCAAACGAGTCTCTTCACCTTTCAAATTCATCGCCTCTTCAGTCATGTTGGCTCTTTCGAGTTTCAGTCTGGCCATTTCTACTTCGAACAAATCTCTAAATTGGGTTTTTTTCAGTTTGTCTTCGAAACATCTCTTGATTGAAGGATAGCATTCTATTACTGCTTGATACGACTCAGGACTTAAAGCCAGAGCCTCTGATTGACTTCCTGCGACGACATTATATCTTCTCGGTATGAGATACATCATAGAAATTTCGCCGAATGTCTGCCCCACATGTAAATTCATTATATATTGAGAATTTCTATCGAGGACCCAAACGATCCCTTTTGTAATGATGTACATATCGTATTCCATGTTCCCCCCACGAACAATGTGCTGTCCACGAACGAAATAATATTTATTGAAGTAAGTGCAGAGGGCCCTTAACGCATTTGTACTCAAACCTGCGAATAGTGGAACTGCTGCAATCCTCTCGCCAATGTATTCTTGAAATAAGTCCATTTTAAGCCCAAAATTTAAATCCGCGAATGCTATTGTCGGTTGATAGCATTTTGACTTGAACCAAGTGTGCCAAAAGTACACTTTCATTGACTTGATTAATTTTTCGTGCACTTTCTCCCTTTCCATTATGTAGAGCAAAGTGTTCATATTTCCTGTGAATTCGTCCCGAAGCATTTCGCTGTCCACTTCTGCTGCAGTAATGTCTGCTATGATGCATCTTGTAATGAGGAATCCGAAGACCATTAAAACAATCACTAAGTAGAGTTCTGCCTTATTTAAGGTTATCATATCGCCGTAGCCAATCACAAGGATGACCTGAGTTACATAGTACATTCCCACTATCCAGCGCTCCCAGGAAGAATCCAAATCATCAAATGTTATTCCCTTTAAACGAGTAGCTAAAGTATCATCCAAACACATTGGCATTCTGTATTCGTCCCCCTCTTCCCAAAATTTTACTGGAAAAGGACACGCTAAGTATATTGCATAAGTTGAAAACGCTGTGCATAAAGCAGCCGTGGTCAGAACATAAAGAGTAATTCTGAAACACCAAGAAAATACATGACACTCTTCGTAGTACAATAACACGTTATAATCTTGGTAATTGCATTATCTAATAATAATACTTACAGAACAGTGCTCCTCAGTTTAAATGTACTATGGCCTATTTTGAAGATTATGGGTAAGCGAAGAATCTGAAAGAAACGGGTCCATCTTAAACTGGTGTACCATGTCGCTCCAGGTCCATAGCCAAGGAATGTTGTTCCTTTGAAAATATAAGTCAACAGTTCATAGGGAAGACAGAAAACGATATCTGTAAAGAAACTTCCTCTTGAAACGTATTTTGCAGAGGTCTTTAATGGATGGAAGATCAGTACATTATTTTCAGAAAAGTAACCCCAATGAAATTTTATGTATCTGAAAGCAAAATCATACATGTTAACAAAACAAAATCTGTTTTTTGATGTTTTAAACTATACTTTGTCATTTCAAGCGAATTCCTTGTCAAATATATGTATATTTTAGTTAATATGATATGTTTAAACTTATGTCATGTTTCTCTTTCACTTACATATCCAAAAAGTTGATTAAATTACATGCAATCTGTACCATCCTCAAGGTCGGGGTTCTGAACCACATTAAATGTTCGACCAAAAGAAAGATTATTGTGCAGCAACTTAGAAGGCTCATGAAGCTGCACCAGAGTCGAGCGAAGGTTCCAGCCGGATGTATTGATTTGTGGAGTAGGAACATCCTGTTAGTTTAAAAATACTAAATAGGTTAACTAGGTATGCAGATACTATTATAAGAATTGTCAAATAATCGAAAATGTAAATACCTGCAAAAGATTCGGGTTAAAATTCGCATCTGCATAAAGGGTTCATTGTATTCTTTGTAAGTACATCGATCATTAACTTCCAATCTGGTTTTGGGCATCTTATTCCAAGATGGAATATGTACGGTCGTGTCGTCAAAAAATTCTAGTTTGTGATCATAACTATCATACACTTGTTGCATTGCTTCCATTCGTGCACGCACTTTTTCCTGAAAAATTGTTTCCTTATTACACGTGCAGTGTTATCTTTCTATACTAAAGCAATATAATGGATATATATTAATAATTTGCATAAAACTTACCCTTTCTTCAAGGACCCAGTCTAAAGTTTCATCTTCATATGCGAAAGCGTTTTTGAAATTGTCAAAATCAATTGCCCACATAAAGCAATCACTGAGAGTTCTAATATTGCAATCACTTGGCTCCCCATACAACAAATCTCGAAGTCCGAAATGCCCAGAGGCTTCAATGATATCCTTATAGACAGTGGCCTGGAGATCCGTTATGGCGACCGAACCTTTTGGAATAAAATAATTAGCTATTATTATTAGCAAAAGAACTCTTTCTTCCCATTTAGCAGTTTGTTTCGAATTTATATTTATATCAAGGCAACCTTTAATGATTATATAAAGTGTTCGTCTGCATTCCCCCCTTCGTAAAAAGGTCGAATTCGCAGGCACCATGAGCCTTCTCATTTTTTCAGCAATCTTAATTAGGATTTTTGCATCTGCTTTCTAAAGAAACATTACAATTTCCATTTAATGTTTAATTAATGAAAAGTCCTATCTAAACTTACTTAACACTTTGGACAGATGACATCCTGCTTTAGTAATTAATTAGAAAAAATACTTGCAAAATTTACAACAAATTATATAATTAATTAAAAAATACATTACGGTAAATATGGGAACTCCATCTAGAAACAATTCAACTTCCTGCAGTAAAACATCATCTGTAAAATTCTTGGGAGCATCAAACATTAAATGTTTAGAATATTTAGGTAAAATGATTCCATCCATTAATTGATGCTGCAATTGGTAATGTTGCTTTATACGAGCAGATAAATTCTCCGAAAGTCCGTGATGTTTCACAAATTCTACAACTAATGATATTTTCTGTTGAAGTCCTAACCTAAGGTGTTTTCCAAGTAGAATTTTATCAATTTATGATAATTTAATATTTATGGTAATAAAATAATAGTTTACTAACATTGGTCTGGCAATGCATGCTAAAGCAGAAGTGAGTACGGCTGTGTAATATCCAATTAAAAGGAATCCTATAAGTTGGAAAATAATGGACCAAAATATTTCATAGAAATTCATTGGACTGAAATCCCCGAATCCAGCGCTTGTTAAAGTGGCACAGCCATAAAATACGGACAATAAGTAAGGCTTTTCGGTGACCAACTCTTCTAAAGTGTTTGATTGAACTGTTTTTTTAGCTCCATAATCATCGCGATCATTACTGTATGAAGTCATCCAAGTTCGACTTCCACACTTTATTGTGTCACCTTCACTGTAATACATTTTCCAAAGCTTTCATTGGGTACATGATTGCTCATCTTATTGCATTCGTATAAATTGCTAAGAAAAAAAAATGTTATGTCCTTACGTGGGACACGCAGCATAAAAAAGGCTACAAGCAATGAAATGAATTCCATAAAAGAGGGCAATAACTGTCCGTGCCATGCGGACCCAGAATATCCAGTCTGTATATTTATTTTCCAAGTATGCCAGATACCGGATCACCTTAGAAAAGTATTAATGCGGTTTATATACAGAAATTCAATAAATATTTGCATTTTTTACTTAATTTATTCTCTTACTTTCCACAGTTTTAAAGTGTGAACAAATATAAGTACAGCAGCAAGTGCACTTTGATGATGGTCGTCATCAACAAAGACAAAAGGGATTGCAGCAGCTACATCGATCCAAAAAGAAAATCTTTTGGCAAGAATTTTTATACCATCCCTCATCTTGAAATATATTCCTAGGATTTTGTTCACAGAGTAAACCACAATTTTTCATATTAAGTAAAAGTCCTTAAGTAAAATGGGCTTAGGTTGGGTATTCAATTACTACATACATACCTGTTACTGGGCATGCTGACCCAATTTCTACAAAAACGTCAATCATGTAGATAACAACAACTGGATATTGTAACATTTTATCTATCCGATGTAAATAAACATCAAACTCGGACGAAGATCCAAAAGCAAAGCCATACGGTACCAAAAACGAGTAGAGCAAAGTAATAAAAATTACTAACTTCTCCCAATTTCGGACCCATTCGTACTCTGAAGCCAATATTGGTGGAATTTTGCATGTTTCGAAACAAATACTATGAGACTGGAAATTGAAATAAGTACAGAATTTA
This sequence comes from Tomocerus mixtus, assembly GCA_034694165.1. Classification (NCBI taxonomy): domain Eukaryota; kingdom Metazoa; phylum Arthropoda; class Collembola; order Entomobryomorpha; family Tomoceridae; genus Tomocerus; species Tomocerus mixtus. The sequence goes on from JAQFYC010000711.1 coordinate 10,633, forward strand.
AGCTTTTTGATTAGTAAAGAAGTCCTTAAATCTTAGGTAACAAACAATAACCTTTTCATATGACGAATCTCTGCACTTCATATCCACAATTATTGGACATATTGTATCATCTGGAATATCGCCAACTACCAAAGGATTTAATCCGGTGAACCATCTTAGTTCAAGAGGATGATCTGAGATTACACGTCTGTCCTTTTTGCCAATATCCTTGCTCTTTTCTGCCCATCCGATTGGACCTTCCCCGACAGCATTGTAAACTTTTTTCATTGTTTTAAGACGAGTCTAGTAAATAATATGCACCAGATATTATAATGATTACAAATAATGCATCATACTGACCCAGTTGTTAGAATATACATAAAGAATAAAGTAAAAGTATTTTCTACTAATTATTATACTTGGACTTTATCTCGCATTATACGAAGAACATCATTGTAATCTTTAAACAGTTCCATCAAATCATGCTTCCGTATTTGCAAGATCTGGCAGGTAGTACGAGTCTCCAATGAAGTTTCGTAAGGACATGAAAAGAACAGATTGATTTCCCCAATAATGGATCCTGCTCTTAAAATAGTAGAAATCCGTTCCCTGTCCAGCCGAGATCGTACATTCACTTCCCCTTGGATAATGTAGTACATATTCACTGCATAACTCCCAGCTTCACAGAGGATCATATCAGCATTGAACAGATTTACACTGACGATTCTAGATACAGCCCTAAGAAAAGCTTCGTCGAGGTCTCGGAAGAAACTGGATTTGTGAAACATTTCTCTGGAAATATCATAAAGGATATCCTCTTGCATTGAAGAAGGGAGATAATGAAACATGACCACATCGTAGACACCTTGACGGTAGTTCCAGAGTAATTCGTAGTATTCTAAGATTTTATTCCTCAGTAGCGAATTACATTTCACTGCTATCTGAAAACGGAACAATTAAGGAAACTTATTATCCAGGATACTTTTTGCGTATGCAAAGTACAACATTCTCATACATATATGTACAGCTCCTTACCAAATGTCGCTTAATTGCTTGCGCTCTATGAAATATGTCAAATCTCGCACCATCAGTTTCTAACTCGAAAGTAGTGAGAACGCTGGAAAAGTTTCCAGTAAGAACAATTGCTCCGATAAGCATTACTACGATGCAAACCCCCATTTCAATAAAAGTCTTAGGATAGAAGTCTCCATAACTAAAGACAAAACAGTCAAATTACATGTATTTCTTCGTTTTTCAGTTAAAATATACAATTTTACGGAATTCAACTTCAGAAACGATTTCATGAATATTAATAAACCATTACAAAACGGATGTAACCAAGTGGTTGGGGTAAGAAGTGATAGTGATACTAAACTGCCAGTTTTGTTAATTACAATAGTGTACATGGCATATTAGAGATATTTGGTACTGAATTCCCATAAATTATTTATTACCCGACTGTTGTCACTACTGCAGTGGAGAATCCCAATGAAATGATATACTGCTCTTTAGGTCTTTGGTTTAGCCCCTCTTTATTTAGGATTGAAACCATCCATCCGTTTTTGGTACTGTCTTCTTTCAAACTGAGCAAGTAGTCCAACGGGCTCTTTGAAGAAAAAAATATATGTACGTTTATCTGCATAACACACGAGAATTACCTAATTCTTGCATAAATATAATATAGTAAACTCACCATATCCAGCATAACAAAAAATACACAAGCCATGAAGTGGATAAATGCGAAGTACCAGATCATGTATTCCAAAATGAACATAAAATTTTGGTTTCCTTTTCCCTCAAACTTCATGATATCTTAAAATTCAGTCTTAAAATTTAGCATTATATATTTTATAACAAAAAATGTTATAAATATGGACATAACTCACTGAAAAATTTGAAGATTCGCCCAAAACGAAGAAATCTGTTCATCCGCATGTAATCGACGTAATTCAATTGATGGAGGGAGTCAATTCCACTGGTGGTGCTGGTAAGCAGAAGGTATATTCGTTCTATGGGAATAAGGGCCATCACATCCCAAAGGGCTTGACTAGCAGTATAGGGAATCAAATGTACAGAACATGGTACCAAAGTTTTGTGCCTCCAAATTTCGATTCCCAAGCGCATGATGACATCAAAGCCAAAAATCAGGTCAATTACGAACACTGCCGTCCATATACCTTTCTCGTAGTATCCAAAAAAGCAACTGTACGTGATGAAAAGGAAGGTGAGCAAAGATAACATAAAGATTATTGTCTCCCATGAAATTCTGCAATCTGAAATGAATTTTATCATCCAAGGAATGTGAATTCTTTTGGTAACACATTTAGTAATAGCAAATTTTTGCAGTTCGCTGTCCAGTTTTGCCCATTTAATTAATTTCTCGTGGTCATAGTGTTGGTCTTTTGACAATAGTTTGGCTTGATAAATCGCATCATCCAGGATATAGTTTGCCAAATAATCTGATCCAGCTTTATCGAATTCCCTTTTGTCGCCCACTGCAAGATTAGATATGGAGCTTTGATGTTGGTCCTGGATAGTTTGCGACACTTCTGGCTTTGCTGGTTCAGTTTTGGCATCTTCTTGGGCATCATTTTGATTCACTTCATTTTCCTTTCTCGAATCTTCTTTATTCGTTTCATTGTCAACAAGCACTTCCGGTCCTTTTTCAACACTGATATCCAAGTCTTTTTCTGGTTGCAAATCAGGATTGCCAACGTTCACGGGGTCTTCCTCGTCCTTCCTATCTGTGGAATCGACCTTCTTGTTTTCTTCAGCTGTATATACATATTTAACATATAATTTACAGCTTACAGTCTACATCCAATACATAATCATACAAATTTCGGTTTATATAATAATTTATACCCTTTTTGGCCACAGCTTCAGTAGCAGATTGGCTAAACGCATCCGAAATAATAGGATCCAGCAGCAGTTTAACTTTGCGAGACCTTTTTCCACCTTGACTTAGTATTTTATCATAATATTTTTCAGGCTTTTCATCAGAATCCATTCTTAATTACATCAACTGTGAATTACGAAATAGGATTACGAAATAGGATTATGAAATACTTGGATAAAATTAGCTAAGGTTTGTGGTTTGTGCTGGATTTCGATTTTTGGAAACGGTTTGGCTTGTTTATCGAGAAATTGCTATTCACATTATTCTCCATGGTGAAAGTATGCACGCATTTACATTAGTGGTGAAAGCTGTGCTTTCTCTTCGAACAAAGCCATTTACGCACAGTAGAAAGAGAAAGGAGGAGAAAATTGAACCTGTGCACAGTTGTTGGCGCGCAAGCGTTCAAACTTACTGACTCACCATCTCGAAATCTGGAGGTCTGCTGCTGCCCTGCTTCTGTTCTGCTGCTGGATAAAACTAACTAACTGCTGGAGTTTGTGTTTTAGTTGGACTGGAACGTGACGGGATATTTATTTCGATATTCCTGTGCTGTGTCAGTATCGGAGCACGAGCAGAATCAACAGAGAATCGTGATCTGGCTGGAAAGAAAAACATTGTTCACTGGTCACTGGACAACAGTGGGATATCAGTTGGTGTTGCCACCTCTCTGACTTTGTGTCAGTTTTTAATACTATACTATCAAGAAGATAATCTTAAAATGCCACCAAAGAAAAAGCAGCTGAAGGTGACCCCATTCACCCTGTTCATGAAGTATCGTAACAGTGAACTGACCACACAAGGGCTCGAGTTTACTGGTGGATGGAAGGATGTTGCGGCACATATCTCCGATGAATGGACGGTAAGTTTAATTCATTTTCAACTTTTATTCTTAATTAACATTCGTTATTTCTAAGATCACCACGCTTATTTGAAAATGATTGGCGATAGATAAAACTTGAAACATGAAATTCCTAATCATTTTAATATATTCATATTTATATTATTATATGATAGAATATGGATGAAAATGAAAAGTTTTCGTGGAAAGCAAAAGCAGAGTCCATCAACGCACAGGGAGAAATAAAACGGGAGCGTAATTGGGAACAAGAATATGCTGGAGCGACTTGTAGTAGCAGCAGCAGCACTGATTTCCCAAAGAAGCGGCCGGGTTACATGAAACAATTTCTTAATTGCGAAGTTCAAAATCCGGAGGCAACGATCATGAACTTTTTAAAGAATTCTGAGTGTCCATTTGAGGAAATCAAATTCCCAATCGTTCATTTTAATTCTTATGGGCGCCACTACACTTCTCATATGTATTTTCCTTCCGAATATGCACTCGGATCCTTCTCTTTAAAAAATGGAATAGGAGAAGAAAGTTTTGGTGGAAGTATTATTGATCCAGGTAATAAATTCTATACCTATAGTATGTTGTTTAATCATGCCACATATACCCTTTTTATCATAAAAATGACGCCGGAACTAGATGGTGGGCACTTATGGAAAATGTCGTTATGGGCGATTTATCGAATCTTAACTTTCACATGCATATAATTATGGTAGGTGTCTTACCAATTGAAGCTAGTATCGCCGACATGGAGACCGCGATGGAAAAAACTCTATTACTGCGGCCGCCATATTTTCTTCAGGTAATACATTTAAAAGATATATTATTAAGTAGTATTAATATTGTTACATTTAGCATAGTAGCAATTACTAATAGTCGAGTATGGACATGGAGAAGCTGGGGCTGGCTGTCAAAGTTAGAAAAGCTACTAATATTGGTAACAATTCAGTTGTGTTTGAGAACGTTAAAACTATAATAACAACTTTTTGAAATGGAGAACGCTTATTCGTAAAATAGACATGTATTTAATTTTTATCATTCAACACGCACATTAATTTGGTTTATAATATAATATAATATAATGTATAGTATGTGGGTATTTACGAGCTTTTTAAGGTGTCGTTTAGTATAGGTTTATCAGGTCAAGGTTATAAGTTACGTGCTAGTGTGTAGTTATTTTGTAGTACATAATTCGATATTAAACTACATTTAACTTCTGTAATTAGTCAGGACTGGGCTATTATTCTGGATTGCACACTCAAGATGAGTTCAGTAAGATATTTCGAGACACTGTACAGCGTTCTCTATTAATGGTAAGTTGATTGAATTAATATATCACATTTGGGTTGATAATAAAAAGTTCAAATAAATGTCAATTTACTCTATTCTAAAGTGGAATCTTGCCTACATAATCTGTCCAGATTTATTAATGGGTGTGGGGTGATATATGTTGTGTAGGAAGACGTCAGTACAGGCCGTAAGATACACATACTTTTTGCGCCTGAAGAGAACGATATTGTGGATATCCGAGGATGCATTCTGTGGTTAATGATGAAATGTGGTATGTTACTGATGTACCCCTCACTGTTAATATTCATTTTGTAAAAAAACCATGCAATTTTTAAAATGATTTTTCACCTTTTGAATTTTAGACAAAGAATTTGACTTTGAGATACTAAAACTGACCACTCTGATGAAATTGATTTCTTTCCAAAAAACTCAAAATGATTACAGCCTAACAGGAATATGGGATGAAAAAGATGCCCAACTTATATTGAATGATTCGGTGTATAATTATGCTACAAGCCTAGGTTGTAAATGGCACCAAAGGGTAAAATATATTAATATATATTAATATAATTAAAACATTATCATGAACATGAAGAAACTAGTAAATCTCAAACAGTAGTTAATTTCCGTATTTATTTGTAATTTCAGGAAGAGAACGTTTACGTGATGAATCATTGTTCCACCAATATCGTCACTCGGTCAATATATTTGGCTCTTCAAAGTTTATGCGAAGTGTTTGAACTGGATAACCCCATTCCTTCACATAGTCCAGATTTGAAGATCAAAGTATCTGAGCATTCTGGGGTAAAAATAGTGGGGGCAATTGAATTTCGACAAAGATTTGGGATCCAACCGGTTGATGCGGAGACAAGAAAATTTCTTAGAGGCCAATTTGTACTGGACGACTTTTTAGATACATTAAGACATAAGTATCCACGAGGTTTGCAGCAACAGCCAAGTTGTATAATATGGCCAAAACGGCGGAAAATAGAGGATGACCTCAATTATTCAAAACATGCAACGATTAAAATTCAAGGACCCGAAGACCCCCCGTCGGAAGACGAGCCTGATACGCTTAATTGGGACTGGTGTACCGATACCGATACCGATAGTAAGGTTGGCGAGATTGAAAAGTTTGAAGTTGACAAGAAAAGGTTTGAAGTTCCTCACGATTTAAAGTATGGATTGTGAATTTACTTGTTTTGACATTCATTCGTCCATCGTCTGCCAGTTTAGTGAATTAATTTTGACCGTGACTTTAATAATTTTGTTCCTGTTTTCTTTTTCCTTGACTTATTATATGAAGATTTCGTTTATCTCTAAAATGTAGCTGAATATTTGTTTCCTTTATGGACCATGAGACAATAAAAATAATTAAGATTAAGAATATCCACATTATGATTTAGCATGTTTGCATTTTCATAACTTTATTTAGGTAATGTCAAATGTCAATATTTATTATTTTTTAGCCAAAAGTCATGTCATGATAAGTTAAAAGTGATTTACTAGTTTATTATTTATTAGTGGTGCAAGGAAGGTTCTCATTGTATGCATCTTTTGCCGATGATGCACTAAAATCTGCTGTCAATGGACGCGCAAAGAATCACGGAATATAATATCAATTCAATTGGTTTGAAAACTTTGTTGTGCAAAGTTGTACTAAAAAGTAGTAAACTTATTTTAGATGTAATTTGATTTTGTCTGCAATTTGACTCATTTTATAAAAATTGTCCCCTGTCAAGAAACAAAATATTTATACTCCAGTTCCATTTTCATTGGTAGGTAATAGGTTGTCACTTGCTTAGTTATTGAAACTCAGCTAAATACACTTTGGATTTTGGATCGGAGAGTACAAGGCTAGGGATTGAGTTTTTCCCGGCATAATAATGTCAGTGGTAATAGAAACTACAATTGGCGATTTAACAGTGGATCTGTATGTTAAAGAAAGACCAAAGAGTAAGTGAATATTAGTTTAAGGGTGGTTAATTAATCGTGTTGGAATTTTACTGAATTCTTATCATTATTGGCGGAATTGTAAAAAAGTCCGATATTTTTTCGGATCTCATTGATTACTCATATGAACGGGACAACATACAGCATAGGAAAAGGAAATTAGTGTTTTTTTAAAGCCCACTACCAGTGCTTTCGATTGATACACATTTGGTACCAGGCTATAAGGGGATCCAAAAAGTTGATTCTTTCTAAGTCCAAAGTCCAAACCTATTGCGGAACCCAGGATCTTGTCACAATCGTTCCCAATATGAGTAAAATTTAAACTCAGAGTAATATGCAAGCAATGCCGTTTCCCAATTTTGGCAAAATTCCAATACGATTAATTTTTAGCCTTCTGTTTTTAATTTTACACTTTCTGTAACCTTCCATTGTAATGTAATGTAAATCACATCAGGAGGATTTCTTTTGATCCTCCTATTTGAAGAAGGGGAAATGACATTCCTGAGTAATTAAATATGAGTATTAACCAACTAATCAAATTAATTATTTCGCAGCCTGCAACAATTTTCTAAAGCTATGTAAACTGAAGTATTACAACTTAAACCTATTTCATTCTGTGCAACGAGGGTTCATTGCCCAAACAGGAGATCCTAGCGGGAGTGGTCGTGGAGGGGAATCAGTTAATGGGTACGTCCAATATAATTGTTTTACAGCTGTTTTAGTTGTTGTCTATTACTCTATTTATCGTATCTACGGTAGCTTTTAAATGTATGTATAATGTACCATGTAATGTGTAGAGACCAAAAATTTTGATTATGCAGAAAATATCATAATAGGTATGTAAATAGCTTGTGGTAACTAGTATACATATTATATTATTTTTACTATTGTAGGATTCTTTACGGAGGACAAGCACGCTACTATGAAGCAGAAAAAATTCCACGGATTAAGCACACAAAGATTGGGACAGTTTCAATGGTAAATTGTGGGGAAAATATGCTTGGCTCGCAATTTTTCTTCACTCTGGGACCGAATTTAAATTACTTAGATGGGGAGCATTGTGCCTTTGGAGAAATTGTCGAGGGATTCGAAACATTGGTTAAACTTAGTGAAGCTATTTGTGATAATGAAAACAGGCCATATCAGGATATTCGAATTACACATACAGTTGTTCTAGATGATCCATTTGATGATCCAGCAGGCCTAGAAATTCCTGATCGTTCACCTTCTCCATCTAGAGATATGATCGATGTAAGCTAATTTCATAGTATAACTACTACCTACTTTTTATACTGTACACCAGAAATAAACCTTTTCATTTCACTATAATATGTATGTTTGCTTTATTGTAGAGCGGGCGAATTGGAGCTGACGAAGAAATAGATGACACTAAGGGTAAATCTTTGGAAGAAATGGAGGAAATTATCCAGGAGAAAGAAGCCAAAGCCAGAGCAACTATTTTGACAATGGTTGGGGACTTGCCAGATGAAGATATTGCTCCCCCAGAAAATGTATTATTTGTTTGTAAACTAAATCCTGTTACCGCAGACGAGGATCTCGAAATTATTTTTAGTCGATTTGGGCGGATCAAAAGGTAGACATTATTTTTATGCAACTTTTTACACTTAATGTAATTTAGCATGCGTAGTGTTTAGTGTGATCATCGTAGGGTATTACTGAATGCCATTTTGAAACGTTTAATTTCTGTGTAATCTAGTTGTGAAGTTATAAGAGATCAGAAAACCAAGGAATCTCTTCAGTATGCATTCGTTGAATTTGAAGACAGAAAGGCGTGTGAAGATGCTTATTTTAAAATGGATAACGTCCTCATTGATGACAGGAGGATTCACGTTGATTTTAGCCAAAGTGTTTCAAAATACAAATGGACGGGTAAAGGCCGTGGTGTTCAAGTTTTTGAAGATAAAAAATCTGAAAGTAAGCCTACAAAACATCAGAATCCATGGATTCGCCCCAATGACAATGGGAAAGAAGCACCTGTTCAAGATAAATTTGACAAATCTAGAAATAAAGATACAAAAAGAAGTCATCATTCTTTAGACGAATCTAAGAAACATTGGAGTAGATCACCACCAAGATATTCTAGAGGTCATGCAACTGAGCAAAAAAGAAAATCGGATAAAAATGAGTAAGCAACAGCGTTACCAATTATAATTATTCAATTTAAATATAACGCAGTTAGATACATTTTAATTTTATTTGCAACTTTACTATTTTAGAACTGATGACAAATTATTGGCCCTATTGAAAAGGGAACTGATAAGTAAAGATAAACGGAAGAAGAAGAAAAACAAAGACAAAGGAAAGAAAAAGAAAACAAAGAAATCTAAAAATTCAGACGATGACAGTAGCAGTTCTAGTGATAGCTCAGACTCAGACTCTTCGGAAAATGAATCTACAAAAACAAAAAAGAGCAAGAAATAGAAGGCGTTTGTAGCATTTTGTGTTCTAAGATTTATCAGGAGATTTTTTGTACCAGAAATACTAATGTTGTCATTGTATCTTCCAAAAAGTACTTACCAGCCAATTCATGTCAGATGTTTTACAAAGTTTGATATTCAAGTTATATAAATGCTCTAGTATATCACAATCATGGTTTTACTCTCAGTACATATTAGAATTTAATTTACCTTATTGTAATTCAATTCATGTGACTAATTTATGGAGAATGCTTAACAGCTCAAAGTAGCTGCCCTGCCCTTAAGAATTGTAAGTTTGAAGTTTCGAAATTTTCAATTATTTCTTTAGGATCATTTCTTTGGTCTGAAAATTAATGTAATTTCAAAAATTAATGTAATTCTATGATTGTTTAAACAAGCGAAACATACAGACTTTATTTTACTTACATCTCAGTTTTTCTTCATAAAGAAGTCTATGACAGTCATCGGCATTATCGTCAACACGTTGTGGGACAGGAATTTCCTCAGTATGCATTCTGTCCCAAAACTGTTGATTATTATCGATGGGATCTGCAAAAAGGACTTTTAGTCTGGAGAACATGTGAGCATACCCTTTGTACTGTAGAAAGAGTTTAAAAAACATATGATGTTAGGGTATCATATTCTCGTTATTGGATTAATTATAATAATAAGCTTTTAGATGTTTCAAGGGCAATACCACAAGCATGTAATATAGTTCGAAATCAATATCTTCGGGGTCTTCATCTGTAGAAATGTCAACTGACACCTTCATATTATACTTGTCTTTCACGGCTAGTTTCTGTACAAAATAAAAAAGTATTATGTTAATTATAGAGGATAGCTTAATGTACATTATTTAAATATACATATTTACTTTCAATTAGTTCCATTCAGAATCATAGGTATGTAAATGTAAAAATTAACTACTATAATATGTACTATTTAAGACTACATCAAAGATTGCTATAGGTAATTGTATAAATGAAATTAATGCCTTTTGATGGAACGTGCTTTGAATTGCACTGAGTACGTTTCTTATATCAAAGAATGATGGCATTTCCGTGTATGTTACGGGAGTTGTTTGATCTGTATGTTTAATGGGGCACTCCATAACGTTGTAAGAAAGGGGACTTCCAATTTCTACTGTAATTACGAAAGCTGCCCCAAACTTTCTCATTAAATTCACTGAAAGAAAAACAAAATGTTGAGAAACTGAAAAATATCAGGGACGAATTGGATATTTTTGTATTGTACACTAGAAAGAAAATGACAACTAACCGGGAACAGGATGACAATAGGAGCCATCGACCAAATATCCACCGTCCTGAGGGTCGCACATGGGAGGATGAATTCTTATGCGAGTAGCTATATTAAACAACACCATACGTGCAGTATTTGTGGTGATTATAACATTACCACAAATAACGCAATAATTAATGCGACCCGACCCAAAGATCTTACTATTACCTGCTGCTCGTGCTAATTTCCAAAGGGTACCTTTATAAAATAAATCCACTATAAATACAACCATTGAATGAATGTCTAAATGCAGTAGGTATGTAGTATTACAGGTTTTTAGGTACGTATTTTACCACAAGTATGCAGTTTTGCAATACGGGAGGAAATGTCTGTAGTATTGACAAAGAAGGGGATAATCAAATCTTCTATGCCAATATCCCCCAGCGCTGATTGATAACAATGATTTAAAAGAGCCCCCTGATATTGCGATGTAAATGGAATTACTAGATCTTGAAGCAGTAGAAATTTGTCCGTCAAAAGCTAAAAGAACACAAAATTATTGTAAAATACTATTTATATCAATTAGGTACTAATTCAAAAGGGTCAATTTTACTTGATAAACCCAATGAGTCTTCCTCTCCACAATTTTGGAGTCCTGATGAATGGAGTAAAGCGCTGCAATTAAACTGGACCATCCCGCTCCACAAATCATATCGACTGGCATGTCGAAGCATTCTATGGCCTGTATAGCTCCTATATAAACCCCCATCCCTTCAAGGGTGGATGACCCGAAGACCACTCCCGTTGATCTCCCACTGAGCCAGCGAACTATCCGTGCAACATCGGAATGTTTGTCGTGCAGCCCCTGTAACGGAGTGTAAAATTCTTGCACAAAGGCCCGATCTCTGACTGTTGCGAATTTAAATGCAGCTGGTGGGTAGCGGACATGGTGATGACGATGAAGCCATGGTCGGGGAAGTAGCCACCCTTTCGTTCCAAATGGTGTTACCCCTAAAAATATTAATTCGTACAGACGTTCTAGAGGTTTATTTATATTTATTTTTTTGCAAAGGAAATCATAATTTTGTACTCTATTAACCAATTAACCTGCAGGGTGCTTAATGCTTTCATGACATATTACAAGTTCCTTCTTTGACCTTTCTGACCAAGTATCGTAGAAAGTTTCGACCTGTAACAAAGAATGTTTTAAAAATATTTGCTCAGTTATGAAGTGAAATAGCTATATAAGCATTCTTATTTTGGTAACTACAATAAAAAGTACCTATATACTACTTGGTAGATAACCGTGCAACTTACCTCTCGTATTTCCTTTTGAAGGTCTTTTGACGTAACAACACCCATAATGGTATCAGATGCACTGCAGCATTTATAGCTCCATGGACATAATTTCGCGTCAATCTGCAGAAAAGTGTATTTTATTCCACGAAAATTAAAAATGTCCAATTTATGTACATATTCTATGTACTATTCAAAAAATGGTACAAAATATTGTTCAAACCAAGTAAATAATCAAGTCATGTCTATCTTCAAGAGTAGATAGCCAATCGTTGACAAAAACATCACTAGTGTGTATGAAATCGGGTATATTCAATTTTCTGCAAACATCTTTCTCTGTAACAATTATAGCACTACCTGCATAATGAATTGAAGATAAAACTTAGAAACAGCGACATAGGTTTTAGTATAGGTATAAAAATGTTTTAAAAATCTATTTATGTCATAAGCATGTGGATTACCTCCAGTTTCGCAGCAATAGGTTTTCATTAGATCACAGGCGAACACGTAAGTAGGAGCATAACCCGAAACAGGGACTATTGTGATTGCGCTGCTGCGTTTTCCAAATGTTGGTGGTATTTCCGAGACTCCGTATTCTAAAATCAACAGGTAGGGAAATTATAATGGCGAATGAATAGTATGTTAGATAGTTAATAGGTATTCGTACTCCTATCAAGTCATAATCCCGAATCTTGGAATTTTGATTTGCATTATCTAGTACAATTTAATTCCCATTCCAGTTTTCATTATCATTTTATACAACTACATAAATATTATAATTTTTTTAAATACTGCGAACTTTTTAAAACCCGTTTGGCCAAATAACTCATTAGCGTTGGAGCCACTTGGGGGAAATGCCTCTTGAGCGAATTTATAAAACCGGAAGGTAGTTTTGCCAATTCAGTTTCTCTTTGTGCAAGGACAGCTTTAGTCCTTGGTTTCCCAGTTAAAGACTCCACAAGTCCTATCCAATCACGACGCTTGTACAAACCCACCTCGACAATCTTTCCAGAGTCATCTCTTCGTTGGGATTTTAGGAGACCATTTAGGACAACATATGTGTCATCGGAACCTTCCATTGTACTAATTATAAGGAATAAGGATTTATATAGTAAACTTAAACTACAAATACGAGTGAAATTAATTTCCATAACGCAGCATCTGCATTCTGCATAAATAGAAAGTACTAATGGGTAAAAGACTAGAGTGGCCCTTACTGGAATAAGTAATCTCCAGAATCAAGTCTTCTCCATTCTAAACAAAAATCCATTTGCCTAACAAATTTGGAAACTCGCATGATAAATTCTTGGCAAACCGGATAAATTGCTTGTGGGTATTTTTCGAGCAGTCTGGTTTAAAAAAAATATATATACATAATAAAATATGGCAACCACAAAGCAGTAATCGTTTCCTAATGAAACACATCTTAAAAATAGATACCTGACCTGGTAAAAGTTTCCAGTGGAAGCTGGACAAGGATTGATTTGCAAAGTACTCGTTGATAGTAAAAGCTAGTGTCTCCAGTCAAAATCCAGCGTCCTCCAACCTGTAAATATGGTACAAATACAAGGGTTGAAATTTTGAAAATCTTTTCCTCCTTAGGGATTTGAAAATCGTTTTAAAACAACATTAAAATTAATAAATTACCGTTTCGCCAGCGTACAAATACAAAACATGATTTTCATGTGCGAAAAGGGCTTCGTCAGCTTCGTGGCAATCACTAATATCAACGTTAACTCCCACAATATCATCATCCGGTGTAGTCCTCATTTTGTAGATCTCCACAACTCCTTTATAAATATAGTAAAAGTAATCAATCTGTCGAAAAGAAAATAATTGAACCATGATTTCCTGTACAATTATCACAATTTAAATATGAAAGAATCAAAACATGGATAACTATGGAGTAAATTATAGTTTGGTGCTCTTTTCTATGTTCTTACCGTGCTGGGGCCAGTTCCATGACAAACATCAACAGAAAGAACGTTGGCGGTTTTCAATATCTCTCTAGCATCTTCGGGAACACCGAAGTATTTGACAATACTGTCCATAGCTCTCTTCTCCAGTTCACCCGACAGGCGACGTATTGAGCCAACAGCTGCATTTTTGTCACCTTCTTCGGTGTCCCAATAAGCGGTCAAGTCGGTTTCGGTAGGTCGTATATCATTTTGAGAAAATTCGTTACGCAGCCCAAATACCTGGTCGAAAACTATGTAGTTTATATGATAAATACGCATAAGAATACTCCGCATTCCTGCTACGATTGCAGGCCCATCAGTTAGCCAGTATTCCTGCATTATAAAATATTAGATATAGTCTGTAGCTATTTTGTCTCAATAAAATAATAATTTGTGCCACATTATAATATCCTTATTGAGCTAGGTATTATGATTTGACATATGACAAACTTACCTTAAAGAGTGCAAATGGAACTTTAACGATTTCAGAATCCTCTATACACCTTGCTTCAATAGTTTTGTATGATTTCTTATATCCCTATATTTCCGTAAAAAATAATCGAAATTTTCAATTTTGAACCACAAGATATCAGAAACTAATGTTTTTCTAAGATTTCCTTGTTTAAATGAAAAACATATTTCTCCTGTTATAAAATGGAGTTATCTACCGTAACAGCATCAAGAAACGAGAAAAACGAATGTATGTGATCTCCTTTTCTGACAATTTTGCGCTCCGCATCACATCTTCGCCTATTTTTTCTTTTTGTTGTTGGCGAATGGAAAAGTATTTCAACTTTCCCGTTGACAACAAAATACATAGCATCATCTACATAATTATAACAGCAAAAACTATTCAAATTCCAAGTGTTCATTCGTTGAAAAAAAAATACAATTGTGTTCTAGATCATTATTACTAGCACAGAATCAACAAAACTAGCTGGGTAATTAATTAATGTTACGATAATTTTGGTTTTATTTACCCATATCACCAACCCGAAATAACTGGTAGTTCTTCCGACATTTCATCCTTGCAGCCTTATCCAAAATTTCCATTTTAACTTTTCGAGGAATGTGACCAAGAGATCTGTGTCATAAAATAAGCGAGAATTAATTTGAGAAGATAAAATCGTCAATAAATAAAAATGCAACCTTTCATTACTCTTTTAGGTATTTCATAATATTCATAATTATTTTACCGTATCATATTCTCGTAAGCTAACAAAAGTATTTCGTCATCATCAGGAAGTTCACCATGTTCCACTGTATCGGTGTATTCCTCTTGGGAGAAATCCTTTTGTAGTTTCAACATAGATGCATCAGTCGTCATGAGCTGCAAAAAATAATCAAGATTTGCAAAATTGTGAAGGTAATTAACAAAAATTGTCGACGCAATTTATTTAGCAGTCAAATGTTCTTTTTCATACATCACAATAGGGTAATGTTTTCTTGGCCCAAATAAGTTCCTCGTATTGTGCCCGAGTGTGTTTCTTTATTCTTTTGATTTCATCTGCAGAAGATGTGGAATGATACTCGTATCCGTATCTGAAGTAGTAGAAAATTGTTTTATAAAATGGAGTTATCTTTTGTACGTTGAATATGAAGCGGTTCATACACAGCCTCCAAGGGGAAAATGGCAGGTGCAACTGACTGGCCTGATTTCGGATTTGTATGTGTTTAGCAAGCCACACCATTGCACCAGTAGTAGCAATTACAGCGGCTACCTTCGGCACCTTTTTCTCGTCTTCTGGATAAGGAATCCAATTTATTAGGGCAGTCCCATATTTTTCAATAAACTCGTTTGCGAAGTCAGAGAGAAGTCCTGTTGAGTTCCACAGTTTTCGTATGGACGTCTGCACTGTATCCCTTCCAGGAGGAGCTACATCGTCGAATCCCATGATCAATTCTCCAAAATTCTTCAAAAAGTCTTTTAGCAATTAAAGATTTCGATTACAGAGGATGAGGCAACGAAAATTAAAAGCTCTGCTGAAAAGAAGAAAATTGAAAGTACCAAAAATGCCTTCATGATCAATCCTTCTTCCTTTCAACTTGGCATATTCGCATATTTCTCTATAGTAACATCATGTCTGGCTCCGGACTCTCCGGAGGAGTTGGATGGAGCATTCTGTATCGATAGAAAAGATACTTCTGAAAATAAGAAGTTAGAGAACATTGAACTGCTCGTTACTATTTGGATTCGCTGCACCGGAAGTCCCCATAATCTCAAGTTTTAATCTGCATTACACACAAAATTTTCATTTTTTCCGCCTGAAAATTGGGTCATGAAATGATTAGGATCATTTGATTATAAATACCTCTTCTTTCTCGCCGTTTTTCTGTATTGATATTGGTATATGTAGTATCGATGATTTCCATAGCAGAATCCTGGGATACATATTTATCAGCATTGAAACATCTTGGTACGTACGTACTACTACGTACTTAAAAGAGTAAACACATGAGACATGTAAAATAATATGCTACCACGAAGGCTTTCATTTCTGCAACTATGTACCTTAAATAAGGATATCTTGTGTTAAGGTATTCTTATGAATAAGTAGTGCAAAAGTGCAATAAATTCTGACTCAAAATAGATAAATTACTAAAGCCTACAATAAAAGCATCGCAATGGTAGATAAGATACAGTTCATATTACGTCTTGATACTCTCTAGATTGCATAATATTACATACAATACTTAATAAATAACAATTTCTTATATTAAATATACCCATATCATAACAGTTTTATTTCCTTGCCTATGTTATAACTATTTTCCTTTACGTCACTATTTATTGGCCGGTTAAATGTAGTCTGCACACACATACACATTTAATGCAAATACATTTTTAACATATTTACCTGACACAAAAAGCCCAAGCTTTGTATATAAACAAGTAAAGTAAGGTTTTCGTGGACATAATTGCATTACAAAGTTCAGTTCACACCAGTCGAGCAACAATAGAAAACTATTTATGTAATTTATGTACATCTGCGATGCATATCCTTGTTTGCCTGGTCTAGGAGTGTATTCTGTATAGCAAATGCTTTACTTTACTTCAACTCTCTTTGAGTGCATTTAAGTAGCAACTGAGTCGTCATATATAGAATTCGTGTCGTCGTCAGTACTGTATGTGAATGTAATGTAATGTACTACAAAATTACAAGCTATTGCATAATATTGACATTGACTACGTTGACTATGCACATTGTACTTTGGAATTTGAACCTTCGCCGTAACGCAGCTTTGCCATAATAAAATACCTAAGCTATAGGTACCTATGCATGTATACTTAAGATTAGCTTTGTTTATAATAAGTATTTTTATTACCCACATATATGTAGCTAAAGACGAATAACTTTTCTTAATTGTTATTATTATGTAAGTATTATGTAATGTGGAATCCAAAGCCATAAAGTCAAAAGCCAACCTTTAACACTTGGATTTGGAAGAAACGGAATGCTAAACTAATAGAAACAATAACTAGACGCTAAAAAAAGATCATTAAATGTTTATCTGTTTGCAACTTGAGAATAGTAGACAAAACCAGAAGCTAAAAGCTAATACAGGGGATAGAACAACAAAAGATCAAATGCAAAACACGTCTAAAAGCGTGTGAATTGCATTTTATCCAGCTGAATCAGCTCTTTCTTCGTATTTAGTTCAGTTCATGTATGTGCTGCTGTGTACTGTAGTACTGTATGATGTATTTATGTATAATTATGTTCGATCCTTAAGGATACATGGAAATGAAAGCTGGATAAAGTATATTATTGCTACTTACTAACCAGAACAAAAGGAATCTCAGTATTAGTACAATTTTCCAACAAAGTACTGTACTTAAACTATAGGTAGATGTATAAGACACACGACACACGCAGACTACATCAGATATTACAAAGTACAGTAGTCCAAAGTTACATAAAAATTATAATAAAAAATTACATACAAAATACAAGCAACACTTACAAACAAACCATTGCACGCGAATCAAAAAGTCATATTGAAAGTTATGTGGGAATTAACTATCTAGTTACATTTTATAAGATATGCAAAAATCTAATTACTCGTAAGTCAAACCAATTAAAGATTATATTTCTTGTAGTATGTACTCATATATAGGTATACTATGAATGAAACTTTAGACTTTAGTACATGATAGAGAGTATAGTAGTGTAATGTATCACAAAGTCGTAAAGCTCTAATTTATAAATAGGGCATCCAAATCCATACGAATAAATCATCACGGATATTTTATTAAGTGTCGGAAGACAATGATAGAAAAATTTGTATGTCTTAATGCTCATGAGTATATTTTTAATTTTAAGCATTTTTTGAGGCCCCAATTCAAAAAGAGTTTTAAACGGAGTATATTTGCAAGACCTATTTAGCTGAAGACTGAAGGTCATCACTTCAAAACACAAGTGAGAATTTTGATACTTAATTACTTACGTATATGCTTCTATAACGAATTAAATTCTTAACACACCTCAGATTACCTTAGCAGCCTTCTTTATATGGCCCGCATAGACGGGTAGTAACTAAATTGCAAATTCTGGAATACCAGTACCAGTAGCCAACCAAATATAATTTAAAACGGTCTTAGTATCTTATTAGTACTGTGCCACTTTTAGAGCCGTTTTCTAATAGTTTATTATCTAATGCATCAAATTGAGGAAAGTAATTATTTTAACATTAGAAGATAAATTAAGATGCCTAGTTATATATTGTAAATAAACCGTAAATAGTTGTACACAGTAATGCAGAGAATATTTTTCTTTATATACGTATGTCAGTGCATTTCATGTGCCCACGAGTATGGACATAAATGTGTAAGCAAAAGTACGCAGATAAGAAAATAATGTTAAATGTATTTATTGGCACGTAGAGTGGAGGACATTATATGTATATAAAGTACTAAAAGAGCATATGCACACGAACAACGTAAGTCTATGCATGAAATCAATTAGTAAGTACATAGGAAAGTCCATTTAACCTAAGATTGCTTATTTATAATCAGTAGTCCTGACTCAGAGTCTAATGATAGAGAAAAATCCAAGTGTTAGACGAAATGTTATCAGTCACTCATTATGAGCGTGTGATGGTGTGATGCTTTTTAGTGATGTTATTCTGCACAACAGAAAAAGTTGTGCCCAAGCCAGTCCTACTCCAGTTCATCTGCAATTTTATTTACGACTTATCATCACCACCATTCCATAAGTAGCCGACCTTTCAAATTAGAACAGAACGGTTATCCTATCCACTACTAATGCAAATGAGAAAACACATTCATATATTCATGCATGTAGTTCATGTCATATTTGTACTTTAATGTTTGGCTTTTTGGCTTGATGCACTCATTCTTTTCCAATTCAATTCACTCCCTTACTTATATGTTTATAGTTTCATCTGCAATAGTGAAGTATCTCATTGAACCTTGTTCAATCAATAAAACAACACAAAAAACACTACGTGTCTAATTGGCGAAAGCTGTTTTATTACATAAACATTAATATAAATGTTGAGCATACCAAAATGTAAAGAATTTACTTAAGCGCATCTACTAATCTCCTTTGCTTATAATATTCTATGTAAATTATTAGGACTGTTATCATATGGATTAATCTTAATTACCAATTAATTTATATACTACTCAAATGATCCAATCCAAACCAAATTCAATTCAATAACAGACTAGAGCTAGAGGAAAGAAAGTTTTTTTCAGTTGATAATTACTGTTGGTGTTGACATAAATAATATTTTATTTTATAGCAGAGGTATTCATTACAAAAAATTAACTGCCTGTTTACAGTTTAGCTGTAGATGCATAAATACATAATGTGTTGAGTCATTTATCTCTCGTCATAAACTGCTGGAGCACCTACTGTATTCTCAGAAGTAATGCACATGTACATTTTACATAATTAATACACTTGGATAATCCATTCATCTTTCTGTTTGTACTTTTTTCCTTAGAAAGAATTCTTTGTTTTGAAAAATGTCGAGTACATATAGGTTTATATGTACCTATACATTATACGCATTAACCTAGTACTAGTATTTAATTATGTATATAACATCTGTCCATATTAATATGTAAGTGTTAGGATTATGATTATGATACACTAATAACTAAGTACGTAACGAGTGGAAATTTTAGTGTGTACGTGCAAGGAAAGGATGGACTCTAAAAGAATTTTTTTTATGATAGATGCGTGAAGGTTGAGGAAAAATGGAAATACGTACTATATAGTATATACGATGGGCATATTTTATTGTAAGACAATATTCGCTGTGTGCACATATATGTTAAAAAATCGAAAAAAAAACAGTTTAAATTATACTTAGAGTACTTAGAGATATTTTATTAGTGCTGACAGATTGTCAGCTCTAAAAAGAAAGTAACTGAGCATGCAATTAAGGTAGGTACTTGTTGTCACCTAGATAATCAACATAAAAAATGAAAATTGTACTAAAGTAAATACTACTAAAGTATACCCATACTATATACTTTTCAATATCGAACACTACGAACATGTTCACTTTTACCAAGTAAGTCAAGCTGTTTAAACGTAAGCTTTATGCGATGCTATACTACCAATTTTAACAAAAATACATAAATACCTTCTTTATATGCAATTTGTTCAATGTTCTTGCAAAAAAACATTTCGAATGGACGAAATAAGATTGGGTTTGATTATTCGCTATCTTATTCTCACAATAGCTTTAAAAATCAGCATAGGTACACTATCAGTATATGTTCCTACATCTTTATAGAAAACCCTGTAATGTTGTTTTGTTGTTAAGTTGAACTGATATTAATTTTAGATTTATATGCATGCATAGCATATGAGCTATGAACAACATCATGCATACCATACCAGGCATAATTTATTGAACTGAACTTATATAAGCTTATATTAAATAGTTGTAAAGATTAAAAGTGTAGGAAATGGGACTGTATAAGTAATATTATCCAGAACTAAAAATATTTCTCTTCTTTCACAGCCCTGCTGCACCAAAATACATAAATAGTAGCCAGTCATCATCTCATCCGCTCTAATTCAGGTCAGGCCAACCAAGCTAAAGGAAATAATGATATCTTCAGCAACTTGGCTTCTTTAATGGCTTGCCTTGCCCCCAGAGAGTAAGAAGGGTATTAAACTACTGCAAAACAACATTATGTACATACACACGTACATACATTAAGTATACATCTGTGTACTGCGACTGTACTTATGTACGTACTAGATGTACATGTTTACAGAACAGACGAGAGACGAACTGATGAGATGTGATGAGTAAACAAACAGATAAGTGATTTTTCTCTCTAACTTACAAATTAGTAAGTAACTATAGCTTTTCTGTTGTTCAGCAGATCCACATCGCATACAAGAACATATGTACAGTATAGCACAAGCTAAAGTTAAACATACTACATAAGTATATACTTCAGCCAATCAATAACAAGAGTGTGTATCAAACTATCAAAAATTTAACATCACCACATCACATTATCATCAAAACCAGAATGCAGCAGGATTGAACAATAAATGTATAGTGTATCAACGTATCTTATCCATTTATATACACATAACGTGAACTGTGAGCATATATAATAAAAATACACAGACAGAATTCATATGAAACGTAGGATTTATCTGTGAAAGTGACACAGTCTTTGTTGTAAGTGTAAAACTATCGTTTTCGATGCATGTCACCTGTCCTGTACTATGAACTTTGCTCAGACGACAACGAAAACAGCTTCTACTCTACAAATAATATTACAAGTACATATATACTGTGTGTACATTGAGCAAACTGCATTTTGTACTTATGGACATGGACATAACACTTACAAGACAAAGAGAAATAGGAATGCTAATGTAAAATGTAATGTAAGCTAGCAACTTTACGTTACAATACAAAATACAAAGGTATATCTGTACATATAGAAATACCTTATCGCTAAACGTGTAGGGCATAGTTTGCTACTTCTTTTTGTTCACCACACCATACCACAAAAACCATACAGTGATTCAGATACTTACACACACACATACATAGATACATACATAAATAGTACAGTACAAAATGCCACATGATGTATACCACTCCAGATATTTCTGTTCTCTTCTCTTCTATGTATTCTGACTGATCCTACTCAGTTGTGGATATGAATCCTTCCACTGAATACAAAAGTGTACATCTCTAGCATTATCATTGCATTGTATTTATGCATTACACTACTACTTACAATGTTGCAGTAATTATGTAGAGATTACATTACATACATAGCAAAACCATAATACCAAAAGTTGACCATGTGCATTTAAACTATTGTGAGTAAATAACTAAACTAAATAAAACCACTGGACAAGTATATTCATTTGCTCTTTATCTTTCTGGGCAGCTAAAGCAAAGGTCCTAGTGATATTTACTTGCTCATCGTCATTTTAAATTCAGTTTTAGTCTCAGTTCACCGTTACACATGTGTTGTGACATTATTTGTAACAAAAAGTGAAATTGACTTGAGAAAAGTTTTAAACATAATGAATTTGGATATTTAAAAAAGAAAGTGTACATCTGTAGCTTAATTTACATGATGTGCACACATTCGTATGTATAGACAATATAGATATTGTTTTTGTTTCCTGGGTTGAACTGGATTAACTGGATTAAATTGATCGTGTCAGCAAAGTTTATAAGACTACATAAATATTTTGCACATTTTTTCAATACATTACTAATATTTGTATGTAAATTGCACACATTGCCAACATGGAAGTGGATTCGAATGAGAATACGATAGTTCTCAACGGAAAGAGTGATTGTGAGTCAGAGTTGATGGCCAAGTGTGCTGTTTGCTACCGAAGGTGTGAAACAACGTGTGCATATTGTCGTAAAGTGTACTACTGCAGCCCAGAGCATCAAGGAGACCACAGAGGAATGCATAAGAAGGATTGTTCTCCGTGTATTGTGAAGGTGGACGAGAGTGGAAACCGCTACTTGGTAGCCACACGGGGCATTGAGCAAGGAGAATTGATAGTTCGAGAGAAGCCTTTGATCGTTGGACCCTGTGGGATCGGTTACTCAAAAGCCTTTTGCACTTGCCTAGGCTGCTACAAAAATGTGCGAACTTTGTACAAATGTTCCAAGTGTGGATGGCCTGTGTGCAATGCTCAATGCGAAATGGTTCGTACTTAATTCACTAATTCACTTGAATTCAATCAATAATAATCATAATCAACCTTCCTAATTAAAAAATCATGCCCCGTTGGTATTGGTACTGCACTTTAGTATAATTACACTGAATTAGAGTTGGACTGGACTGGACTGTAGATAAATCCTTTATCACTATGTACACAGTGTGAAATCTAATGTTCGCTGAACTTTGTATCTGTGAAGTAATAATGTACCGATGAGCCGTACTCGTGTTTTTTGTAAATACTACATGGGTATCCAATTATGTACATTGTCATACTAAAACGCATTACCTTCCAAACAACGCTTACTTATGTAGTATACTTAAATAGGTACATTAGTTTAGTTAGGCAATTTATAATATAATATGTAATTAGCTAAAGCTAAAGTACGTGCTATCCTAATAATTATCTCATTATCCCCTTTACGCCCATATGTCTGTCAGATTTTTACGGATAAACAACTTAATTTCAGATGTTTCAAGTAAAAAACTAGGGTAATGTTCATAAAGTACTGTTTTTTATACAAATACATTACATAGGTACAATAATAGTATCATGTACAGGTATCCTCTATTTAAGCGTTGTATGTGTAGCTAAACGTGCATAGATAAAGTAGGAAGATGAGACAGGAAAGGTAAAAGAACAGCAGACAACTTAGCAGACATTAAACAAATAAATGAAGAAGATATCTGGGAAATTGAATCATCGTATGTGTAGTGTACAGTAGTCGTAGTTAGTTCTGTTGTATTTTTTATCTACGTCTCAAGCTAATCCAAGCTACGCAAGTACAGCACTGCGTCTCTATCTTTATGACTTATGTATTTACATCTGTACTTCCTTATTATAGTATGCTGCTCGTGTATAACTATGGATTTCGAGATGTTATAACATATCTGCTATGTTACTATAAGAAAAAAGTAGTAGTTTTATTTATAACTACTTATAGATTTAGTGATGAGATGCTATTTACCCATACCTCGATAAAATTCATGCTTCATTTAGTATCTAAGTAAATATAAATACATATATTATACCAGTACATGCATATTGTTGGTATGCTGATATAATATCGTGTGTAGTTTTTCAATACACATATACATACACTATTACACACACCAATCATAAGTAAAGTCAAGAGATAAGCTGAGCACGCTCAATGGCATGACATCGAACTGGGAAATTAACGGTCTATCTTTACTGATGATCAAATACTCACTTGCACTTTACACTTTAGATATGGACTTTGTCCCAAAAGCATGCATTTCATCAATTATGATATGATAAACTATTTTTCATTAACTTGATATATACTTTATACAGGATATTATAATTTCTATAGTATTTACGAAGTTGATACCTAAATAGTTTACTAAAGTACTTATATATCTCAAGAATGAATCAAATGAACTCGGTGTATAATTATGTAATGACGAAAAAAACGCTAATAATAATAATTTATTTTTTATTGTCTTATTAAGTATTACCTTCACTAACCACTAATCGTACACGCTTGAACTTTGAACTATGTAATAGATTTTGATTCCTAATTTTTATAAGTAAACATAACTGGAATATCATATTGTTTTGTAATATTTGCAGAATCCTGACCATGCCTTATTTGAATGCAAAGTTTTTGCAGAATGCCCAGTATCGCCTGTTATAAATCCTTCAGAATATGAAAAAATTAAGATTCTTCGATGTCTTCTCCTAAGTGAAATAATGCCCGACAAGTGGAAACAGCTTTCCAGCCTCGAATCTCACAATTCCCTTCGTAGGGAAAATTTCGGAGCTGTGACCTCGGCCATAGCTCTCTATAAGTTCATCAAACAGGAATGTCATTTAAGTCAATTTGATTTCGATACGATAAACCACGCAGCTGGAGTAAGTGCCATTAATTCTTTTGGAACTGGATTTCTGGGCACGGGAAATACAGAAGGATTTTCAAGGTAGGAGATTGCTAATTGATATATCATTTAGGTTTAGAAGAAATTATGTAATAACCTAATTATAATTATTCTGTTGCCAATTTTAACTATAGTGGCAGAAGTATTATTAGAAGAGTTATTAATATTCATTTCATTTCTATGGCTAAGATTTTTCTTAACTTTTCAGAAATGCATCGTTATTATTTTACCAAGCAAGTCTCATGGCCCACGATTGTGTTCCTAATACCCGCTATGTTCTTCTGGAGAAAGGATCATCTTTTATGATACATATAATCGCATCTCGAAATATTAAAGCTGGAGAACCAATCACAAATGTTTATATGGATTCCACTATTAAAGGGACATTGGAAAGAAGAGCTCATCTAATGGAATGCTACTACTTCTCCTGTAAATGTCGTCGTTGCTCAGATGTAATTGCATGATTAATTAATATACTTATACCTTTAGAGCTAGCTACACATAAACACATATACATACAAATGCATATGCTTCACAAGGTCCAAATTTTTCTTTAACTGACAATATTGAAATGAAATTAATTAAATGTTTGCTTATAGCCATCAGAACTTGGGACATATTTCTCTGCGCTAAAGTGTGTCACTTTTTCCTGTCGAAATGGCTATCAGTTGCCTGTTAACCCATTGGACCCGCATTCAGACTGGAAATGCACCAACTCAGATCAGTGTGGGAGTACAATGAGTGCTGCTGAAGTGTGCCGGGTGATACAAGAGGTCAAGAATGAAGTTCAATCTGCGCAAAATATCGAGAGCTTGGAAGTTGTTCTGCAAAAGTACAAAGGCAAAATTTTGCATCCTAATCACTATCTTATCTTGGATATGCAATATGACATCATTGAAATGATTGACAAGTTATTGCCCAAACTGGATAATACGGAAAGAATACGACTGGCTAAAAGAGCAGCGGAACTTTGTAGAGGTTGCTTAGCTGTGACTGATGTTATTCGCCCAGGAAATAATAGACTTAGAGGTAAGACATACATATTTACATTCATATAAGAATAAGATTGAAATTTTTTCTTATCCATACACACAATGCTAAAATATTCAAAAATAAGCAGCGTAGCTATATACAGATTTATGTATTTTTTGTTTGTAAAAGTTTTTCATAACAAACACATTTAAGAAAACTATGTTCCCAAGAGCTAGCTTGTCAGTTTCATAGTTTATATCCATATCCATACCCAATATATGAATGACTAAATACAAGAGAGCTAAATTAGTGTTAAACTTAAGTTTAATAAATATTTGTATTATGTAGATACTTAATTAAGAGATGAAAAAGTTTCTAAAATGTGAATTTGCTTGACAATAGGTATTTTACTGTACCATCTCCAAGAAGTACTGCTGGCAATATGTATATCGAAGATAAATCAATGCCCCGATACAAGAGCTCAAGAAATTGTGAGGAAGACATGTAAAAAGCAATTTGCAGAAATATTAGAAATTATGAAAGAAGCTCGAGAAATTCTTTGCATAGAACCACCAACCTCTCCAGACTGGCAGATGGCAAACCAATTATCTTTAGACACTCCCAGAATAAGGTCTCTTATGGATTTCTTTAGTTTTAAAAATTAATAACACTACTACACTACAAAAGGAAGTTTATGTAATTATGTAAATACAATTAGGAGGAATATTATACTTAAGTACTATTGTAATTAAAATAACAAGGAGAGAACTAGTCTTATATCTATGTCACATTACAGAAACTAAAATCATGGAGCTTTTTGTGAATGTAGTACCATCGCATCGCAGGGAATCGTAAAATAATGTGTCATCCTACAGGAATGTAATTTCATGATTTTATTGTATTTATTTTTTCAATTATTCTTGATAACGACCAGATTATACTTACCCATACAAACGCATTTATTCGTATTCCGCATTTTGTTTTTTGCAATTTTTATTTTAAGGCAGATTTACTGTTTACTAATAGGAATTGAAGAGTATAATATTTTGAATTAATTGTATTGTGAGATTAGCATATATTATGTAATTTAGCACAAAAATACAATCCACATTTGAAAATACAATATCGTTAAGTAAACTCCATTCCTTTATCCATATCCATGTCTTTATCCATAGATATGTAAACCATATCTAATTGCAAGCAATAGTTTTACAATAATAATGTAATGTAAATAGTCATATTATTATTATGTTGTATGTATAGAATTTTAACACGTAACAATTTAGAACTTTCGTATAATTCACATAAATATAATTTCTATTTCCTCTTCGTTATGTACGTTGCAGCTAAAGCTCATGATGTGTTACATACATTAGGTAAACAGATAAAAACGTTAGTAACTGCTACATATTGCTTAAATTAATCTTTAAACTACTAACTCTAACTCAAGCATTTATGCACGTCATGACTTTCATATTGTGTAACTTAGACTTGAACCCCCCAAAATAAGTTTATCGTTTATCTGACTGAATCCTCAGCTCTATGTAAATGCGAATAGATACACCCTCGACTCATGTAAGTAATCGTGATTGATTCTTGCAGCGTATTTATCCTGTCGTACTGGAATTACAATTATCGCATTCTATTTATACAGATACTGATCATTATTATATTATGATACATGTGTATTTTTAATTGAGTATCCAGTTAAAACTTAGATTTGTGTGGGTTAGATGAATCGCGATAACACGAGACAATTGCTTTATACCATTAAGCATTAAGCACATATATATAGTAACGATGTATCTGTACAAGGTTTACTTTACTAAGTCATTATTTTGTTTTACTTTTGACCTTTGTTTAAAAATGTTATTATAGTTGTAATGTATTTGTATTTTACATATTTAACTGTTATTACATTAGTAAATCACAAGTATTTATAAACGTTGTAATTATTATTGTTATTATATAGAAAGGGATGTCATCCAGTACATTCAGCAGTTTAATAGAGAAACGTCAGTGGACACGAATAACAAAGCCTTATTATAAATACAATCTTCGGATAAATTATATTAAATATAAGTAGTATTAGTATACATTACATAATTGTTGTATCTGTACTTACGTGAAATTAGCTATGATTTATAATATATTATGCAGTGTAAAATGCAGTACAGTACTGTACTATGTATGTGTGTACACACGCCAAAAGGAATGAAAATAAAAAGTTTGTTAATTTGAGGGAAAAAGTTTTCGCCTGCATACAACATTAATTTTATGCAATCTTTTACAGGAGCTTTGCTTCAGGGTTTATTAAGGTACTAATAATATTTAGTGCCTACACGTACTATATGTAATATGAATATAAGGTAGGTTCGTCAGTTGACAAAGCATAGACCATTGCGAGTATATCTCCGATAAAATGTAATTCTCCTTATCTATCTCTACTATAAGTACATTTGCCAATATGACAGGTAATGTAATAGTTTGATATTTACTCGAGGCAGGCAGTCGAAGTCAGATTATTATAATGCAGGAACCATTTTCTCAAAACAAAGGGAGACTGAACTGAAGAAAATAAGTTTGGCAAAAGGCTATTAGATTAATGTTATATTCGACCAGGCGGACACGCTAATCGAATATAACATTAATCTAATAGCCTTTGCCCAAACTTACTTTAGGTTTAACGTTATAACCTTAGTAGGCATAGCCAGCAGGCATTAGGCTCCTTATCCTTAATTTCCTTCCTCCAGAATTTTATTTTACATGCACTTTATGACTCTCGCATATTATTTTTGGCTTGTAGGCTCTTAGAGAGCACGATCTAGCATGAAATACCGTAAAATTCTAAATAATAGACCTGCGGTATATTGTTTTATTACATAATAAGCTTTAATTTATAACCTGGATGAACGGGGGTGGCTGATTATGAACACAATGTCAAAAAAGTCATAAAATACTACAACAGTCAACAGACCAGAAATAATACATAATATATAAATTGTCACTGAAAAAACATGGATATACAGATATTGGCACGAGTTTATTTAGACTTTATGGTGAATTAGCAAAATCAATGTTAATGCATGCTGCTATAATGTTCTTTAATTTTATTACAGTTTCGGGGACCAACTTGCATTTAGATAACGCAGTAACTTATGGTTCAGTTTGACTTTCTGTCTTCATTTGGATTTGTGCATAGTGCATACTCTGCATACTTTCTTGGAATTTAATATGAACTTTATGAAAGGAACACGTAACATGTAAGCACACGCACATACGTTAAGTTACCTTTTGCCACAAGTAATACATAGTAGGTTAATAGCTATTTATTTATTTAGCAGAGCTCGCAAAGCTTAGCTCAAACTTTGTTCATACATTTGCATTCGGGTAATATTGTTTCCTATTGAACTGCACACACTACATATTATAGTAGAGTAGAGGCGATTAAATAATTTTACCATTAGTCACTATGCTACTATAAGTTGAATAGCTAACATGTCGGAAAAGTGAACTCGTTCAGGCAATCAGTCACTACCCTAGTACAGTATAGTACTCAACCAAGGAATATAGATAGGAGTGATACTCAACACAACTCGATCACACGTTAGTAAATATATTTCATTTCGATTTCACAAGTTTTATCTCCAGTTTGCCATTCCTCTGCCTTCTTTCCCTTTCTCTGAATTAAACCGACAATACCGAACTGTCTCCTGTCTACCATTACAGATTACAGTTACGTGAGACCGTGAGTTCTAAGAGTTTATGTGCTGAATACGAAATTACTTACTGCAAACAAATATCAGTAATATAGACATCTACCTATATGTGTAATATAGTGGAGTGATATAAAAGACGAGTTGTGTACATTTCCACAGTTTCTGCAGGTAAAATATAGAATTTAGAGATAGAATAAGAATCTTGGACTCTTTTGGTCTCGTGGGGAACTTGAATTGAGTTCCTTCTTTTGCTGTCAGTTCAAACTGAACGAGTAAGTTACGAGTAGATATATATAGGATGGTACAGTGTACTGTACAGAACGAAGGACGGCACTAGTAGATATAAGAAAGAGTAAACTACTACTCCACCATTCCAAGTGCTACGGGACACCTTCTTAAGAATACTAAACTAGGCACATCGTTCAGCAAATATGTACTTTCCACTTTCTTTCTGAGGCTGAACTCTCCAAGAATAAATGAACACCTTCCTGTCACTTTCATCACTTTCATTCCTTTATAATTGTTTTGCTAACCCTTACTAGAATAGGTATATTTTTCTAAAATTCATTAATGTAGAGTGTAGAGGTCATAATTGTGACTACCATGCAATTCCCTTTTTATGTACACAAACTTGAAAAGTTAATCTTACTTATAACTTAAGAGAATCTAAAAATATCGGATGTTCTACACGTAATATTGTATTGTACACTTATATGTCCTAGATAGAAAAGAATTACAGGCATACCAAGACCAAGCTTTTAGTTTTTCGTGAACTGAGTAATCAAACCGAATTATAAATGTTAGATTGTATTAGTACATTGTGTTGTGGTGAAAGGTATACTACATATCTGGATCTGGACACTCAAAATAGGGTGCCAATTAACTCATTCAGGAAAATAATAAAAATGTAGAGTATTTTTTTAAATATGAAATTTTTGATAATTGGCAATTATCAAGAATTACCATGCAATAATGGTCAATTTCACAAAGTTGGTCAATTAAACTTGATTTCCAGCTTGAACTACAATATTCTGGAATCTGGACCTAAATTGCAAAACAATAAACGAAATTATGTATTTAAATGACTCATATATAGTGCTACGTACATTATATGGGCAGGTGAAAGGTCGTGACTGTTTTCGAAAAATTACTTTGTGTAATTTATTATTTTATTACATCTACTATCATATCTACTCGTATACATATATAGTACTACCCACTATTTTACTACCTGTAATAGGTACATACATTCATATATGCAATTTGGATGCAAGTGGTGGATCTGTTTTCTACACACTCAATCCCCAAGCTCATCTCATGAGTTAAAGAAGAGAGTGAAAGCGGGAATCGCATAGTTCGGTCGGTCTCTTGCATTAACTTCAATGTACGTCTTTCGAGTCTTGGCTTGGGAAAGTGAGTAGTGAGTGTACGATGTGTATTCACATTTAAGGTTTGTATGTAGGAGTAATTGTGGATGCCTTTACTAGAAAGACTGAGCTTTCCTTTAGTTTTAGTTAGTTGGTGAGAGACATATTATGTTGGTGCGGTGTAATCGTTTTGTCTGACTGGTGAAATTAGTTTTCTTTCTTTAGCTTACATACAGATAGTACTATACCTACTTAAATAGCGTACAAAGCATACTACTACTTTTTTACTTACCGAATGCAACACTCCTCCTTTTGTCGCCTTCTTTATGTAGTTATTATAGTTTATATTGTACAAACACAAATTCAACCAAAC
Source organism: Tomocerus mixtus (assembly GCA_034694165.1). Lineage (NCBI taxonomy): Eukaryota > Metazoa > Arthropoda > Collembola > Entomobryomorpha > Tomoceridae > Tomocerus > Tomocerus mixtus. The sequence continues at coordinate 42,070 of JAQFYC010000711.1, forward strand.
CAAACCAAACCACGACGAAGTGAAGTGAAAGTACCTAAAATACAAATAGCAGTGGGAAAAAGGAAAGCTGAAGGAAAGCAGCCGGAATTTCATTTAGACATCTCCTCCTTTTCCCATTTAACTAAAATTACTATGTTAAAGTAGAGGAGTTCTGTTTTCCAGCCCCTTTATTGGGATTTCTTTCTGGAGACAAATTGCTGGGCAAAAAAACTTACTTTGCAAATAAGTGTGACTGCGAGTGAATGTGACTCATTGCATCGGTATTCACAATATAATACTTTTTAACCGCGCCACTTTCTCTCACTTTCCTAATTCATTGAACTTCAGTACCTTGTTTTCTTAAGCATAAGTAATTTATTGAACATTCACACATAGTGACACGCAGGTGGTGAAATATTTATATAAATTGGTTGAAAATTAAAAGGTACCAGGTAACAAACTACTTTCACTCGGAGAGAAAGTTTTCTTATTTGTATTCCCGTTTTTTAAACAAGCAATTAAACAAAGTTGGTGCTTTCACTTTCGGGGAAAGGTATCACACCGGAATTGCAAAATTACAAATACAATGCATTCGGTTTCCTAACAAGCCCTTAAAATAATAAATACAATATTTTGGGGGCTTTATTAGCAGTGATTATTATTAGAGATTGTAGTTACGAGTTTCCTTTTACGGTATACTTAAGTGACTTTCAGAGACTTTCTATAGATATTCAAAGTGAGAATCCAATTAATATGAATTATAGTTTTTCTACAGCCCCTCCCTTAGTTTAGTGAATTGTGAGTGCAATGTACGTTTCTTTTGTTGCTACATATATGGATTGTCCATAATACAGTATAGTAGAGTGTAACATTGGTCGTAAAAGCGAACAAGAGAAATTATTAAAAAGCATGGCATGACATGTATGTACCTAGTTTAGATTTAATATTATTCGCCTACGATGCCAAGCCGGAGAAAATGTATTGCATGAGAGCGGAATGAGTTTGTTGATGGGATGCCTTGTGTTGTCGTGTAGGCAGTAGAAATAGTGAGTATAAACCACCCGAGAAAGTACGATGGAATAAGGAAAGCAAAGAAAGCTACCTTAACCAAACTGCTTATACTTACTTCTTACTTGGCAAGAAAATATTACTTACGAGTAACAGTAAATGCTAAAAGGAACACGTTCTTTTTTTGATACATATATAAAGAATGGAAAATGTAGCGGAAAGATAAGAAATGTCACGCTATAGTTATTTTAGCGACTCCAGCGCAAAGGACTGCAACCTGTTCTATCATACTTTCATACATTCATTTCGGTGTTCTTTGATTTTTGACTTTTAATGGACAGACTATGAGTATAATACTATATAATATGCTCCTTTGCCACTCAGACTCCTACAGACAGGACAATGTGGTTCTTGACCCTCGTCACTTTTCTTAACACTTCTGCTCTGACTGGATAAATTCATTTAGTAGGACTTATTAGGACATGGGAAACATATTCTCTCTTTATTTATTACTTCTAAAGTCCTTTGGGCTACCACACCTCCCGATACTCCCAATTTGACATTCTGTTTTTCCCGAAAATGTTTTTATCATAGGATGTTTTCATCTGTAATACCAATATTCTTGTTTTTCTTGTTCTATCTTAAGTATCAGTAAAACTTCCCGTAACTTGCTATAATCGTACTCCCTGAAGGCTAAAAAATTAACATAATTAATAAGAAAATGTTCCAGCATCATTTTTTAACCTAAATAGATATTTTTGCTAAATGTACCCTATACAGATATACTAAACGGGAATGCGCCTCTTTTTTGAAATCTGGTATGTAGCTTTAATTGTTGCTCCATGAAAGAATATATAAAGCATATAATTTAGGGAAAGCATTCTGTCTTGGAATTGTAGTCAGAAAATTCCAAATTGATTTCCTTTCACTTTGAGAGAGTGAATACCTTTTCACTTTTGCTGTGAAGAAATTGTATGCCCTGTCTGTTTTAACTTGACGTGACAGAGTAAAACGTACACAAGACAAGGCCTTAATATGCAGATAGATAACAGAAGCATGTAAGTGTAGGCAGGCTTTATTGAAGTGCATGAATGTTTTATGTAACTGCTGACTTATCTTTTTCTAAATTACTTATAAATGCTATAGCATTTCTGATGAATATTTTGAAACCAAACCATGCATTGGATCCCCAGACTACCTTTAAGAACACTTTGTGCAAAATTTCATAATTTTCTGACTGCGAATTATGGCTAACAATGGTCAAATGTAAAACAAAAAGCTTAGGTACCTTTCTATGTTAAAATATTTAAGTTTGGCAAATCGCACCAACAGATAGACGGATCACAATTATTATTGCATATAAATATTTATCTATTTGCTTTAATCTGTACTGAACACAAAATATTGTAGTTACCTACATAAAAAACTGCCAGTGCACTATAACATACTACATACAAGTTATTTGCCTAATGTGTATTCAGTAAAAAAAGTAAAGAATATTTTACATTCTACTGCTTCCTTATATAAGTATTTGCTTTGCATTGTTCCCACATTTTACTGTGTGTACATACCTTACTCGACACAAAAAGGTTGAATTTATTTCCTGCTGTAAGTGCAAGTACAATACTTGAGTACATAACAAGTGCCAGTCGAGCCAACTCGTCGCCTTACTAAATGTCAACTAAAGAGCATGAAAATGCATAATCACTAGGCGTAAATAATTTATGGAACATCCCGTTCGATATTTAACCATTTGCCAGCCATGAAAGCAAATACCTGAGTAATTTTTGCTACATATTTATTTATATCTACATCTGTCTGCTATACAGTAGCTGTTTATGTAAATTGGTCTTAATTATATTCCATATTTAGAATGCTGTAAATGCTTTATCAATTTACAATACATTTAGCAGGGAAGATTCTGTTGGACTAACGATAAGCAAACACAACATTATTTGTAAATCTGAACAGTTATACTACTAACTAGTGCTGATAAACTAATAGTCTTGTATGTAATGCACAAAGAAATTAATTCATGATGGTTTTCATAAAAATATATTACTTATAAAAATAATTTTTAAAGAAGAAGGAACAAACATGCTTTCCATTCCACTAATGAAAGCTAGCAAATAAATAAACATTTACACAAATGAAAGTGAAATATTGTGCGAATAGTTTTTGAGTGAATTAAATTCAGCAAAAGGAGAATAAAATGAGAAATTGTCTCAACCATCGGTGGAAGAATAAATTCCGTTTTCTCTTAGTTGTTGGAGTTATCTACGTTTTAGTAGAACTACTTTATTTTTTGAAGATCATTCGAAATTATCCTACTAGTTTGGAAAATGGGAATACTATTCCAATGATTCGTCTCGAGGTAATGTGCATCCTCCCTCATACATGTTGTAAAGAGTATAAATAAAATGCAACAATTTAACGAGATCTTTAAACTGTAGGATTAAAAGAATAATTATTTAGTGAATTCCTAAAATAGGATTATGACGATGATGCAATTCTACAACAAACGGAGCGGTCCTACCCTAAGCAAGTACTTTTCTGGACTGATCTTCTGGAAAGGGAAGGGGAAGACTTGGCAGGCTTTTGTTTCCGAAAGAAGCATTTAGAAAACTGTCCATACAAGTGTGATTTCACAACAGACAGAAGCCATTTTGAGTTGAGCGATGCTGTTGTTTTCGATTGTCGACATTTGCAACTGGAAATGAGAACCCTGTAAGTAACATTATGAAAATACTACTTGTCATCTCTGCTAATTATAAGTTACAGGGAACTTGCAATTATTAATTATAGGCAAATATAGGGAATTTGAATTGCTAAATGAATGATCATGTGAATTTCAGATTGGGATGGCTTATTGGAATCCCCCAACAATTTTTGGATATGCCAAGTTACAGAATGGAACACCAATATTGGGTTTTCGTTATGTTTGAGTCGCCAATTCACACCTGGATTGATTTGAAACCTTTTGACAACCTTTTCAACTGGACAATGACATTTCGTCATGATTCGGATGTATATATTCCATATGGAAGACTTTTACCATTGCCGTCCACTACCACCATAGGAAATTCCACTACGAGTATAAAGACTAAAGATTTTAGTGAAATACGAGCTAATTTACCTGTTAATTATTTATTGTAAGAAAAAAATTATGAATACAAAATTATTTACAGAAAAGGGTCTCATGTATTATGGGTGCTATCTTTAATTATATTGTATTATTTGTAATGCAGAAATAGAAGCCTAGTAGCCTGGGTCGTTTCCAATTGTGTCTACCAACCCAGTAAACGGGAACAAGTTGCAAAAGAATTACAACGCTACATCTCAGTAGATATTTACGGTAAATGTGGAACAATGCAGTGTTACAAATACGACGGGATTTGTTCGGATCCTGGAAAATGCTACGAACAAATTGGGGGACAGTACAAATTCTATTTAGCATTTGAAAACTCATTGTGTGAAGACTACATTACGGAAAAGTTTTTCCATTCTCTTCGAGTGAGGATGGTTCCAATTGTGTATGGATACGGGGATTACTCTCTTGTAGCACCCAATGGCTCCTATATCGATGCTAGAGCTTTTCCTTCAATCAAAGCATTAGCAGATTACCTTATTTACCTTGACAATACTCCTGAAGAATATCTAAAATATTTTCAATGGACAGAATACTATAAAGTTAAAAATGTAAGCTATTTTGAAGATGCTTGGTGTTCTCTTTGCAAAAAACTGTGGCTAAATGGCAACTCTACGAATAAGGTAGACAATTTAGAAGAATGGTGGCTCCATAAAAGTGACAATAAAAGGGAATCTGCTTGTCTAACTGTTTAATTGTGCCAAAAATGATTAAATTATCCATTGTCCCAAAATTCATATGACTGTGGTACTTTATCCGTCAGTTTACACTTCGCACATATGGAAAAAAAACTATAAATCATTATATTAGTAATGACCACCAGTAAACTACGCTTTAAAAGACAAATTGGGTGATAAAATGCTTATAGTTAGTGCAATCAATCCAAACGTACGAATTCACTAAAGCAAAAATAATTGACGTCTTTCATAATTTCTAGCGAAAGAATTTCTGCTATCAATGCAATTGTTTCAGGGCTAAAATACTTATTATATGCACAATTAAAATATGTACATATTTATATCAATATAATGTATATATACTTTGCAATTAACTTATTGTTAGTAATTTAATGCTGAGATGGGATTAAAAATCATTTTATACCAAATCTTACTACTATTTATTATCTCGTGATATATATTGCAATTATATTAAGGGCTTATTATTGCAAGTGTTCCAATTGTTGCCAAAATTAATTGTACGCTAATAAATCTACAAATCTACGTATTTTCTTATAGTAAGCTTATACTACGTAAAGGGCAAACTCTTGTTTACAAATCTCATAAGTTTCACAAATTCATTGAAAGCTTCCCTGAAAATTAGCAAAAATGGTTGTAAATGCACTATTGAAATTTTCTCTGGTTTTAACTGTTGCATGTGCTGCATCAGCTTTTCGAGAAAGTGAGTTTTACAAATACTAACTTGAAATATAGTAATTAAGATCGCAATTCACAAAATTAAAGTATCATAATTTTGCAGTATATATTTATTTTCGTACTTGCTTGCAAAGATTTTCGCTTTTAATATAATATGATATTGCAGATTATGCAGATTCGTATATTTCTAAAGTGAACATTGAAAATTCTCACCTGGAACACAAGTTAATTCGAGAATCAAGATCAGTACAAGGCAAAGGTGGAGCAGCTCCCACCCATACAGATTCTGCTTGTTGGTGGACCGAATGTCAAGCCATATATACTACTCAAGAATCCTTCTGTCCGTCAGGTTCATTTGCCGTAAAAGCAAGAGATTGTATAGCTGGCGTTGGTAGGGCTGTTGCAACTTTATGTTGTCGCTAAAATTCTCAACTGGAAAGTGTACATCCTAACTTATATCTTCATACAATTATAAAATGTAAAACTTCCATGAATGATTTTTAGTTTAAAAACCTTCGAATTCTGTAAAATA
>JAQFYC010000712.1:0-48045 GCA_034694165.1 Tomocerus mixtus
TTAAAAACATTTTAATGAGAATTAACTTGCTTGAAATGGAAGTAACATTAAAATATTGTCTTGCGGCGAATTGTCGCCCTGGCGAATTGTCGTGGAATCATGTAACGATGCAACTAATTGGGATTGGGGTTCCCAATTTGAGAATATTCCAAGTGTTGAATAATGTTAGTTATTTTTGCTAGACTTGGCGAATCTCAATGTCAAAGAATTAAGAACTGTATGCAGTAATTTACAATTCGTTATTGTCTTGCAAAACTTTAACGAAATTATCAGGAAAGCGAAATCGCATTCCTATTACACACACATCTACACACTTTTCCTTTACCAATGAATCACATTAACCAATTTCAACAATACAGTATTATCTTCTCACAGACAGGTCTCACACTACACAATCTAAAATTAATATCACAAAATCATCCTCTGTCTTTTATGTTTAGCATATTTTCATATTAATGCATAAATATTCGTAAGCAAAATCTTTAGATATGCGTTGCAAATAAATGCATGAAAAACAAAACCATTAATTACAATGAAAAGGAAATTGTTATGATATCGCATAGAGAAGACAATAACACCTTCTATAATACCCAAAATATTAAACTAAATAGCCAGGGTATGTAATTTACAACATAAAAGCAATGATGAATATTGTACACGATATGTAGTCAATATTGTACACAGTAATTTGTCATAATTGGATTTGTGATGTTCGTCACCCCAAGGAGTGACATTGAAAGTAAATTGACTTCCGTATTAGTGTCCTTAATGAACTTGCAATTCCCATAAGCGGGACAACGGTATCCATACGCCTATACTTTAGCATTTCATTTATACGTACAGTATAAAATATTGCTATGTACCTACAAAAGACACAAACACGCTAGATTGGATGCATGCCCAAAATGCAAAGGACATAAATATCATAAAATCTCACGTTCTCACATCATATCGCCACACCAGCATCGTTACAGAGTTGAGTTCGTGTAATGTCACTAAATAGCAACTGCTGTTGGCGATGAGTAGAAAATTTTACTTAGCATTGTGAAGAAATAATACACTACGATCCACCAATGCGTTGTATTCACTAAAAAGATTTCCATTTGTTCAGTTGGATGTTAAGTAAACAGAACAATAGTGTAACAGATATTTATTTACCTGTTTCAGTAGTATGCTAATTTGCATGTTCATGCTTTACCATTTTAATTGCACAGTAAAGTATTTTGCATATGAATAAATATTTACGATGTACATTGACTACTCTAAGGCTTGAACCTAATGTATTATAGCAAAATACTATTAATACATCCGCACCGTTTGGATATTAGCATGAAAATGCATATCATTATTGTCTGTTGATTTTTCATTGAAAATGCGTATGCAAATATTTTCATACGTTACGTACCGGCCTGTTCTCAGTGCTCTGCTCATATAGGTTTACAAATGGATTTCTTCATGTTATTAACACACCACATCTATTATTTATACAGCAAATGGAAAACATACACCACAAATAGTGAAACATTTGGCGCAAGATAAAATTTGCACATTTCCTACGTAGTAATAGCGTCAGCGTCAGTTATACCCTCGGGCTTATCTCTGTCATTTACCTTTCATTACAGAATCATTGTTTATTTAGCCCCTGACTCTGACCAGCATTTACATGTTTCACCTACAACCTACACGAAAATAATATAAAAACACATTAAATACTATAAGTTAGTTCACTTAAAGTTCAGGAGCCGAATAAACATGTTCTCAAACTTAAAAGTTTAAAAATCATTCATAAAACAAAAGAATCTGCAATTTTTCCTTCACCGCTGAAAAATGAAGTCGACTTTAGTGCTACTGGTGGCAATTACCCTTGCCGTCTACGCAACAGCATTACCTGCTAGTCAGTTTTATATCATTAATACATAAAATAGCGTATAACGTTTTGTTGTTTTATGTAAATAAATTGGGAATGAAATATTTCGTTTACAGATAATAACCAAAGGGATTCACCTCAAAATTGCGACAGAGGATTGTCCTACAAGCCCGATGGATGCAACACTTGTTATTGCTCTAGAGGAGGACAATACCAGTGCACCCTGAAATTCTGCGACGACTCTCTTGGTTCATTGGCTGGCTTCCAACCATAAATTCATGTCTATATAAATATGTAGACATTTACCAATTTTAGAAAAATAATGTACTTTGTATTGAAGTAAATATAGACTGATTTCCAAAGAGTATGATTTCATAAATACATTACATTTTGTGTGTACTCCTAATCCATGTTATTTATTAGTGTGCAAATTATTTGTTTCCAATTTTATAATGTTATACCTTTAAAGTCGAGTAATTTCAATTGAAAAATAATGAAAATTGTAAATTAAATGTTTAAGTGTTAAGTAAGAACAACATTAAACCTTTACCAATAACTGTAGAAATGGAGTAACATTATGACTACTTACTGAGGTGATGCAAAAATGCATGTAGGTCGTTTCGTTTGGTTGGTCATAATTCATAAATTATACAATAAGATATGCCATGAAGTTTTAAGTACATATGTAATTATGGTTTGCAACAAAAGGTACTATCATACACAAAGCATAGGTAACATACCATTTATTATCTTTTAATTGTTTTATTATTTTATATCGGAAGGAGTCATTGAACATTTTCAAAATCTCCTTGCTGTGATTGCAATATTTCAATATTTATTCAAAACATTGAACTGAGAACATATTCATTCTCACTGTTGCTCTAAAGTATACCTGTGTATTCAATAACACATTATAAATGCAATATACTAATATATTGAATACAAACCGAGATAAATAGTTTTCAATGTTTTTGTCTAAGTAACATTTTATCGATTGTACTCACAAACGTTCATAAAAATGCAATACAATATAGTACAATATCTTCCAAATACAGAAATACTGTAAAAGCAACAGGTATTTAATTATTTTTATAATTTACGGAGAGTTGAATATAAATAGAGCTATACATGGGCACAGAATGGAACACAATTTACTTTCCTTTGCGTTGCGATAGTTAAGAAATATATTCTCCGTATGGAAACTCCACACTACACACACTTTTACTAAATTTTACAATTTCTATATTTTTAACCACAGCTAACAAAATAGCTTTCCTTTCTACGTACAGATTTATTACTATATTTTAACATCCACATGTGATGTTTACTGGATCAACAGTTTTGCATACTTATTGTCTTCATCGCTGTCGTTAAGCTATACAATTACAATTATATTGGGCATTCACTAGACATTAACGTATTATGGAAGCTTATTCATACAAATTAAATAATCTAATCCTATTATTGAACTTGTTTTACGTTCTAATTTCGCACAATTAATAAATTACATATTATTAAATAATTTCAGCATAAAAGGATATATAGTTATTTCACACTACAAAGTAGTTTAATAATAATATATAGTAATGCCCAGCAAAATAGCATTTAGTATTTAGATATCAATTTAATACACATTGTCTCATTGTCTTTTGTTAGTATTATAATATTAAATGTACCTAGCTAGGTGATTATGAATGTTTCTATCAAAAAAGTAGTACCTACATATTTATTACAAGTTATTTGAACTAATCTGTCGTCGTTTTATCATTCGTTGTCACATTTTTATGCTTTTATAAATATACTTTATATATTATATAAGTAATAGAGTATACGCCCTAGATCTAAATCTACCGAAATGAAATATACACAGTATTATTTACCTAAGTTGTCTATGGATGGATATTACGTCATGCTATCACCAGCGTATGTATTGTATTTGTATTTTGTTGATTACATCAACTATGAATAACATTATATTACGTAAGTATTTATTTATAACAGTCATAAGAAGGTTAGATATGTTATAAAATTTGATTTAATTTTTCGTTCTTGTACCAAAGGAGGAATGTTCTACAATAGTTTGCTTTGAAATTGGAACTTTGACATCTTAAGCTATCATACGTGTACGTTTTTTTTAAATTTTACTATTTAGTTTATAATCAGCAAATTTACAGATTTATAACTATTTATGTATCTTACACTAGTTTACTTAGATACTAGTTTTTGAAACAATATTACCCTTAAGATACTTACAGCTTACAACTTTAATCCTACATAAATACCTCTCATTAAATTGGTCTGACTAGTTGTCCAGCATATTTATCATTCCATATAATAGTGAAAATTAAAATATATACTATACAAAGAATTTTAGCATGTAAATGTACTAAATCATCTAAGTAAATTTGGCTGTGAAGGGTACGAGGATTTCAAGCTTGTAAAAGTAGAAGTAGCCAATACGTAAATATTAATTTAGGTTGTGTGGCTGTCGATTTACGTCACTATACTAGACAAATCAATAAAATATAACATACTTTTACTATCCGGGTTATCTCACAGGGTCCTTAATGCCTATTTATTTAAATTGTTTCTATTGTACGCTTTCTTTTTAACCAATGGAGAAGTAATCAAAGTTCGCGAAGGCGTCTTAGCAGATCTTCTGTTTGGTCTTCACCCCGTGATGAACGACGTCCGTGACTACGAGTTGGTTTAGGGTCTCCATTATCAATGGATATTTCGCTAAAATATTTAAAGCAAGTTAGTTTATTGACATTGTTAATGTAAGCATGTATTCAGCACAAAATTACTCCACCATTCCTGACTTTAAATAGCATCATATTATAAATATTGTTAAAGCACATAAGAATTAAATGCACGTTTAATAAATCGTGGTAAACGTTGTAGAAAAGGAGCTGTCAACAGTGGAAATCATTGTGTCAATCATTGATAATCATTGATATTCATTGTAGCCATCATTGATACAGAAATATAATCATTGACAGGCGGACAAACAGGCACAACATTCACATAAAGAAGACAAGCTATTTAATAATTGAAAACTGTAGACACATTATAATGAACGAAACAAATCAAAATGTAAATAGAAATGGATTAAACGACTTTGATAATTATTGATAATCATTGTGATCACCATGATCATCTGGAAAATCATGGTCGATATGATCATCCGAAAGAGAGTAAGTACACTAACTGCTTGCACAATGTATATGTATAGCAGTTTCAAACTGACCCAAGTCGGTAACCCGTCGACCGATTGACCCCATTTTTCAATGGTGTAGTCGCAGGAACCTCAATAATCTACCATGAAAATGAGTTATACCGCACCCAGATGGGACAGACAGACAAACGGACACAACAAATTCATTACGGAGACAAGTCCTTAAATAAACAACAATTGGATTTTAGGGACATTGCAAACTTACGTAATGAGTTCTCGACTGGATGGTGAGAGCACCATTATGTTGGACCTAGATCTGCTTCGATGTAACTGGGCCTTGCTATCACCTACAATTTAGAAACGTACATAATGTATAATCAGAGACAATAGTATGTTATGTAGTTCAATCATTTCTTAAACATTTATAGAAACATTCCAAGCACTGTGCATCAATAAGAGATTAAGTGTCACATAAAAATTTCACGAATGCTTACCAATTCCCGCTCCACGAGGAGCTCGTTTCCGTTTTTGGTCCGGTCGATGGAACGCTTGGCCCGTTTTCAGAGCTTCCAGGAGATTATCCATCACACCTGTGTCATCATTTGAGTTAATATCCACTAAAGCTTTCTTTCGAGCCAGTCTTTCTTGTTTTTCTTGCTCAGCCTTTACTTTAGCTTCCTTAGCTCGGCGAATCTTTTCTTCAGTCTCACGGAGTTTAACATTGTCCTTGTAAGCTTGCTGTAAGTCAAATCATAATTAATGCAAACTACGATGATACTCACGATAAAATAAATAAATAATCGAGTTATTGTGATCGGAAAACAGTTTGGCATCCTTATATGATACAGTCAAAACTAAATTGCATGTAGCTTATAAAGGTTAGCAAAATTCCTTACTTTGAATTGGTCCTTGAAAATTTTTATATCACTAAAAAATTCCTCTACAGTATACTTTGATTTATCAAAAGTAAAATATTCCGCCAAGTCGCTATATAGGGAATCAATTTTATTAAACATCTGCTGAAGGATGTCACACTGCTGTCTAGCCTCCTTGGAAAAGCACTGAAATATTTAAATATTAACATGAAACCCAGAAATTGGTTTTAAAAGGAATATAAATTCGTAAAGTACACTTACACTCATAATCTCAAAGAATTTATCTTCAGAACCTTGGGGAATCTTAGAGTTTTTTAAATCCGTTTCAAGATTTTTTAGATCAGCATCCATAACTCGAAGAAGCTTTTGAATTGTTTCTACCGAAACTCTGCCCGCTTTGTCTAAATGAATGAGTTCCTCGTCAAAGTTCAAAACTTCAGGAAACTTGGCTTCAACTGTTTCAACTAGGTAATGTAGCAACGTTTGACGATTCTCTACATCTTTTGTACTTGACAGTTTTGGAAGGTACGATATTTCAAATCCAACGGCTTGTCCATTTCTAGAGCCGGAATTCATGACATTTCCAACTAATAACACTAATTCTAGTAACTTTGCGAGCTTTTTTGAAGATTTGATTTCCTCGCATGCAGCAGTAGCAGCAACAATTCCCGGTTTTATATCCAGAACTGTGTCTACGTACTGTGTCTTAAATTTCATTGATCTCAGTCGTGGCACAAGTCGTTTGATTGTTGCTATTGTAACAGCAAACTGTTCCGCATCGTTTAAATCTTCGTACTGACTTTGCAAGTCTTCCAAACGCTTTAATTGGTCTGCAGGTGGCAAATAGTTAATTAACTGCTCTAGCAAATTTCCGGACAAGACAGTTTCATCACAACGCAAAATAGCAGCTTTTACTGCTTCAAAACTCATATGTTTCAGTGAACCTCCTAAAAGAATGGATAGATTCTGGGCAGCCTTCGAATCGAGCACTCGTAGAGCTTTTAATTTCTTCCCGCCTATTGAATTGTTCTTATCATTTTCTTCCTTGAGGGACTTCGGAGGAGCTTTCGTTGAGAATCTTAATAAACCTTCTAAAATCTCTTCGGACGCTAATTTCTCTTCTTCAACTTTAACCCAAAATGACTTTTCGGAAAGTTTTTGTGGGGCAATTGTTTTCCAATTAGCCTTTTTTAGTGGAACATCTAAATTCCATTTCTTTTTGGCCTTCATTCCAAAAGGAAGTGCTACATTGACCTTGGGTGGCATGGGAGCTGGAGGACCCATTCCTCCCATTCCAAATGGAGGTGGTGGTGGCATTGGCCCCATACCAGGAGGAGGAGGAGGTGGTGGTGGCCCTCCTCCCATCATTGGAGGAGGTGGTGGAGGTGGAGGTCCTCCTCCCATTCCTGGGAACGGTGGGGGAGGAGGAGGTGGAGGTCCGCCGGTACGAATTCCAGGAGGAACAAAGTTTTTCGCAACTTGGTCGTGCGCAATTGCAAAATCCGACTACAAAATACAGAAACAATTAAGTACACGTTTCTTTGCCAGTAATGTGGATCTTACAATAAAGACATAATATTAAACTTTAACTACTACCTTTTGTACAACTCCTGATTTGAGAGCCTCTTCCAATTCCGCATTTCGTTTCTTTAGTTGTTCGTTCTGAGCATCTGCTTCCTGTTTCTGTGTTAACGCTTCCTCCAGTTTATTGTTCAGCTCGTCGTTTCTCTTTTCATCAGCTGCTTTTAGTTTCTCTGTTTGAATTCAAATTGCATTTATTAGCGTTTAGCTAACATAATTTTGTCTGATTATAAAATACACATGGAATAATATTTCACTAAAATTGCAAAGCATAATGTAACTCATTAAGAACTTACCAACTACTAATCCTGTTAGGGCTTCTACGTCAATTTCAAACTTTTTCGCTCTGAAATCTGGATCATAGCCACTTCGGTGCAAAACAATTTGAGCGACACACTCTTCAATGAGTTTAAAATATGCAGACCTGTTTCATAATTACAATGTTTAATTTAAGACATTCAAAATTTGCATTATAATCCACATCAACAATAAAACAATTGACAATCGCGTTAATATGCTGCTGTCTTACTTATTGGTAAACTGAAACCTAAAAAACTCCGTTAGCAAGCAAGAAGCACATTACACAAACCATGCTCGTTTAGAGTCACGCCAAAAATGAACTGAAAGTCTATCTTTAAAAAACAGAAATAATCACTATGCACAGGTTGAGAGAAAGAGAAATATATGTACCCATTTACTTGTTTTCAATGTGTCAATTTTCCTATTCATGCTGTGCTTATTCTGAGAGTTCCGGAACGCATTAAGAAAGCAATTAAGCACATGTTATTTATATTTCTTTAAAAACGCCGAGACGTTTTCTTTAAAAATGAAATGACTCTTACCTAATGTGATTATCATCCCTTATGCACAGTAAATGTTGTAAAATCGCCAAAAACAGTGGCTCTGCAGGTGTATCGGCTATAAGATTTTGGATCAATTCGTAACACTCTTTAGGGTCATCAAATTCTGAATGGATACAATCAAACTTTTCGGAAAACTCCTCAAAATCCTCTTCTTTATGTTTTAGGAAAATCTCGATTTGCGTAGCAAAGTCTCCAGATGCGCCTTTCTTCATTTCATCTATTAATCCATGGAGACCTGCTCTCATAAACTCATTTCGCAGAAATATTCGATATTCGAAATCTTCTGGGATATTAACAATTGCATTTATGAGCTGCACACAACAGACCTGTAAATAATGACCAATACGGTTTTGTACTGTCAAACTATTATTCGACCAAGCAGCTACGTTTTAAATATTAATGACACTAGGTGTGAGTAATCTCCGTTTAATAATAAATATAATCTGAGCAATAAAATAATAATTGATAAAAAGCAATTAAGTTGCTTACCCTTAAAGAGTCATTATCTTGTTGATTCAGCCCTTGAACTATTGGTAGAAATCGATCACACCCTTTGTTTTCAGCCGATATTGTAATTGCCTCTAACACTCTTTCGTGTCCACCTTGATCTGACAAAAGGCAGACAGCACCTAAAAGTCTGGCTGCTTCCTGCATAACTGATTGTTGTTGTGGATCTAATGACCTGGCCACTAGAGCGAATACCTGCAAAAGTACACAAGATTGCGCGTTTACAATTTTTCTTTATTTTAAATAATGTGACTAGAATAGCTGCTTCAAAATTATGATTAAAATATGAATAAAATAAATTTTTGTAAATACTTACTTCTTTTTGATCAAAGACTTGTTTTAATCCCTCATTATTGTTCATGAAGGCACGCAGAGATCTTAAACACTCCAGTTGAATTTTGGCTCGGTGTTCCCCCATACCACTGCAAAAGTTAAAAGTTTAACATCAACTACTAAGAATATTATAACATTCAAATAAAAGAAAAAATTAATTCTCCATGTACCCTCTATTAAACGAATAACACTCGTTAAGTAAGTTAAGTACTAGATCCAAGCCTCTTGGTCCAAAGCCTTTTATCCAAGATACTGGATTACTAGCCAAAGTAATTCGTAGCGATTCGATTAAATGCGATATCTTGTTTCCACTCAAATTTTCCAAATTTGATTTGTGGAGAGCGTTGATGTAGTCCATTGGAGTATCTAATTTGCTTTTAGGGCCCTGAAAATACATAAAAACATTCATAAGCGACCGAAAAATTGTATTCCACAATTTGAGTCGGCTACTTTTGAAAAATAACTGTATATTCTCCAGAGTATACAGTATACAGTTTTCCCCTACCGTGCTGTAGCCTTTCTCCCTCATGGAAAGCAACTGTCTTTTTTTATCGATAGTTTGGTCCAAAAGTGGTTTTCGCTTTTCTTCGGATAAGTTCATGTCATCCAACATTTTTCGAAAATTATCCTCCACCTCTTTATCGGTGAGAGGGACTTCCTTTTGCATTTCGTCCAGTTCATTGAAATCAGATTCGGAATGTGGTCGACTTAGTCCTCCTTTTTTCACTCGCCCGGTTCCACCCAAACCAATTTTGTCCAGCTGAAATATTTAAAAAGATCAATTACATTTCTAACAAATGTCAATTGCCAATTATATGTCGGAAAGGTAAACTAGCATTCAAAATTAAAATTGAATATTGAAGGCAGTGGAACGCTGATAATATTATACTTAGTTAATGTTTAATACGGAAAAATAAAAATAGTAGATTACAAATTGACATTTAACTAATTTTTAATAATGCGTAATATCAAATATTTTAATTAGACTTACAAAACTTCCAGACTTGAATTTATCGGATTTAGACATCTTGTCAAATCATTAAGTGCTCTAACATTAATTGATAACAGTTAAAATAACAACGGTAAAGTAACAAAATTCTAAGACTGATTGAGAACTGGTTTACTCCTCCAATATCAGTTGACTGACTGAATCAAAACAACTGTCAGCCTGGCCTAACCCTTCTGCCAAAATAGTGACTGAGCTGACTGACTGTTTTTCATTTCGTGTTTCGTATCGTGTTGTGTTTGATGTTGTATTGCACTCCAATTACAAGATGATTGTATGTTAGTATGTTGTCAGTTGTACTATATCGACAGCAGACTCGCGGACGGCTTCCGACACCCGTCTACAGGGAAGCCGCCCAGTATATCCAAATAGCGCACCTGCCTACTTTGTTGTTGCACAATATATTATGGTTAACGCAATGTCTTATTAAACCACTTTCTTTTCTATTTCAACATGATCCGTGATGAAATTACAAAAAATTTTACGAATTTTAAACTAATAGATAATAACTATTAACAAAGCAAATTAATGAGACGCTAAATTACACGCCCACGTAAACTTTTCCACGTCGACATTCAAGTATTCAAGTATCAAGAAATTTTAGTATCTCAAGCTTAACTCACTAAGGGTTAAGCCAAAAATTCAAAATTTTAGCTGAAGATGATCCCAAAGTACAGGCATAATCTCCCGATTTTCAAATTAGCATTTACTTCCCCCAGAGATGAGTTCCACAGGTTGTCCGTAAAAATTTAAAGTGGACTTTTCGGAACGTTATAACTTGCAATGTATATAAAAAATGTTGGTACCTCTTTCCTGATACCTAAGGTTAATTTGACCCTATATTAATTGACTTTCTTATGATATGATGGAGTAGGACTACACAAGTATTTGCTAGACCTAGGTCCCTTAGCTTTTATTACCCAATGCAAAGTTTGGAAAACTATTACTTTTAATTTTTAGGGTTATGGTTATTGTATTGTATTGTGATGTTTCCCGAGACAGTTAAATTAATTAACGTAGTATCCTGACATTTCATGCTTGAGTAGGTAACTGATTCTGTCGGCTATGCATGCCAGGATTCGGGTATCTACAAACTGTCTTGTATTTTCTCTTATCCTTGATTTTCTACCGAGGCACATGAACACTAGTTATAATTTATATTGTGCGAACAAGAGAGGTAACATCCAAACCACATGAGGATTTCACGGCGTTAACAACCCCGTGCACATTTACATTCACAAATTAACACACATCTTCAATCTTCAAATCTTTCACAGTACACAGGGGTAGTACCGCAAAGTTAACAAACCATGTTCATTGTCTGTTGAGTTGAGATTGAGAGACTGCCACCGGGGAAGCATTTACATAATTCATTCTGTTTTAAGATTTCGGGTTCGAAGCGTACCGGTGAAGTCCCAGTTCCACTAAACTTTGTTTTTTTAAATACAAGGTAACAAGAAGCAAGAAGCTTAGACGTAGCAGCAAAACCCTTAGACCGAACACCGAAACAGATTTGTGAACGGTGGTAAATAAATAATTCGTAATGAGAATTATAGTCAAAATTGTAAATTGCCAATTTAGTGTTTCTAGTATTAGCAGACGTCATTCTTCAACATACTTAAAATTTGATCGATATATTCAGTCTCGGAGAAGTCAAGCTGAAAAATCGCTACTAATTCAGGTTTTTAATAATGTATATATATTCGACTTGATATAAGATGTTTAGCTGTTAGCTTTTGGCTTTGATTTTTGCCAATGAATTTTCCGCCGCAAAACCGTGAAAATTATTGTATATATATCTGGACGTGGATTTTAGGGTCATGTTTTTTTGCTGGGACAGGTGTCAACTTTTTTTAATGTAAAAATACACTACTAAATAAAAATACTTCACGCTTCCATATGTATTTTTACATCAGAAAAATATGTAAAAAGGTTTATTACTCCCACTTGGGGGCACTCCTCCCACCGAAAAATCCTCAAAGCGACTCCAAAGCACCTGAAACGTCCAGACACCAGATATGTAATACAAATGTTCACTGTTCACGGTTTTGTGGTGGAAAATGAATAAACTTAGAAAAAAGCAAACTGTGCAGAACATCCCGTATCGAGCTATATGTTCTATGATCATCTCATGTCATCTATAAAAAATTATCTTTTTTATAAATGTATGGCATATGTACTGTTACTCTGTTATTCTGTTATTAACTTATTTTTACTTTGCATAACATTTCCAGATAAGGAATCCGATTTCGTCCCCAGAACTAAAATCTTATCTGACCAGTTTTGGAAAACTTGAAGTTATACATCATTATTCCGTACCCGGAAAAGGAAAAAATGTACCGTCATCCTCTTTGCCAGCTAATTCGGGAGAATTTCATTGGGTTCTAGCTGAATTTAAAGATAAAAAGGATTTTGTTAAAGCTTGTAATGAATGTCAGTATGCTGATTTATCAGTACCTTTTCAGTCTGATATGTGTTGGTTTAAAAATCCAACAAATAACGGAATGAACAAAAAAGGGGGAGGATATCAGCTAGGCAAAAATGAATCAATTCCTTTCGAAAGACTGGGAAAACCTACCTCCACTCCAGATTTCAGTAAAGTAAAATCTGTAAGTTGTTATCCAATTGCTTCTCTAATTCTAATATGGTCAGTAATGAATAGGCATATAGCATACAAATAACTCAAAGGTTATTTTATTAATCATATATTGAATAATTTATTACTTTAGATGAACGACCAATTGAAACTTTTAGAAGACTCGGTAAAATTGACTGATTTAGGAGTCCGGCTTCGTTTCGTAATTGCACATCAGTTAGAAAAATGTTTGGAAAGATTGTTCCCATTGGGTTGTGTTCTGCCATTCGGCTCTTCCGTTTCTGGTATAGGAAGACAACACGGAGACTTGGATCTAGTTTTACTACCTGACAAAGTTAGTATTTAATTCGACTGGGTCCTACATATTATATAAACGTCGTTACTACTTATGTTATAATATAATTGTATCAGTTACGTATCCCGCTTGCCTTTTTTTAGGCACAGCTCTTTAATAAAATGCATATGTTAATCAGGAAGTAGTGTAATTATATTATAATTGTAGTAGTCTGTCATGCGAATGTTAAAACCTTTAAAGCTCGAATAGTAGCCGGGGTATTCCATATTTTACACACCCGAGATTTTGCTCCTTTTGGAGATTTTTCAGTGATTTGGTTGGGAGAACTGGGGCTAAAGCACTAGAAACCAGTGAGTATACAGAACAAAAGAACCAAATCAAAATAAAGTATGATTAGTGTCATTTTGCTCACGTAACTTTAATACACTTTATCACGTAATTACCTTTAGAAAGTCCATCTTCAATTATCATTAGTGCTTTTAAAATTGACTATGAGTAGAGCAACATTACTTCTTGAAATTGGATCTCAAAACTTCTATCTTCAATCGCACTGGTATAAGCTGTGACTTTAAAATGTTCTAATTTTTATTGACAGAGAGAAATATTTCCATCTAGTAGTCCTCCTGCAACGACTGACTCTTGCATATACTACCAATCGAAACTTTTCACTAATGGAAATACAGCCAATGCTCGATTTCAAGTTCAGAGAGTAATGGAAACAATTGCAGACATAATTCATCTATTTCTACCGGGACATGCCCATGTTCAAAGAATACTTCAGGCGCGCGTGCCTATTCTTCGGTTTTGGAGTGACTATACAGATTTACAGTGCGATCTCTCAATGACTAATTCGTAAGTTAAACGTATTTCCTATTTTGCATTCCCAATTTTTCGTAAAGTAATCGGTCCACAGAATTACAGATAATTGAATATATCTGCACCTCAGTATGTAAAATTCACAACAGTTTTCGTTTTCCTGCAAAACCTCTGTCCAAGCAATGTAAAACTTAAAAAATAATGTCGTTGTGAGAAACAGTGCAGTATTTACTTCTATTCCTTGTTTTACATAGCTGATAGAATTATAATCCTGACTTACTCGTTCCATTCCATATGCTCTGTTATCTGTGATATTTTATTTGCATCTATTAATATAAATTCTACATATTTATGGTACTATTATCTAATTTATCTATAATAGTGCTAGGCGCTAGTACTAGTAATTTCTCAGATTAACATATAACTGATGACTGATGTATGCTAACAAGATGTTTTTTATAAAATAATTGTAAAGCTAATATCCATTTAAACCTAAACAAATGCATTTATCAATAATTATACCAAAAATTACTTGTGCATGGTGTTTCAGTTCACCACCTTTCACTTCGTAAGTATAAGTCATCTTGAATGGTTGATGTAATATATAGCTAGCTCTTGATGACAAATGTGTATTGTGTATTTTCACTTTTGTAAGCCAATGTCATTACGTAGCATTTGTGGTACATTGCATTATGTTTGCAAACTTTTTTTCACACTATTTAATTGCATAATGTTTATGTTAACAGGAGCGGTGTCCATATGTCCGAGTTAATTTACTTAATGTCATCACTAGAGCCAAGATTTTCAACACTCCTTTGTGCCATTCGATCGTGGGCGTCAGCAAGAAAGATTACTAATCCCGTTCCTGGAAGACAGCCTACAAATTTTATGTTTGTGCTACTTCTAATTTACTTTTTGCAACATAAAAAGATTCTACCGACCCTAGATATACTTTTTAATAATGCTGGTAAGCATTTTTGAATTCTTTAAATTATGTGTTCCTCATTTATCAAGCAAACAGAAAAGCTGAAAAAAATAAATTGGATGAACTATTTTGTCATTGTCAATCAATTATATGTGAATTATGACTGTTTCATTTTGCAGGAAAAAACGACAGTCGTACTACTTCAGACGGCATTGATTGTACATTTTTAAGGGATCAGGAAAAAATTCTCAAGCTGTTTACCCCTCAGAAAAAGAATGAAACGCTATCAGAACTTCTATTTGAATTTTTCGAATTTTACTCAGATTTCGACTTTCAAAGTAAAGGAGTATCCGTCTTAACTGGTAATTCTTGGGGTAAACCTGATGCAGGGCCAATGTACATACAGAACCCATTGGAAAGACATCTTAATGTGTCAAGAAACGTTTCACGTGAAGAAGTCAACCGGTTTAAAAGTAAGGCAAAGGAATTTACTTATGTAAGCAAGGGAATAAATAACTTAGGAGTAAGAAGTCAAAACCAAAAGGCATGATTTATAATTATGCTAAATTAAATTATGAAGTAGAGTGGAGTGTTTCAGTCAAGTCTATATTTATAATACTGGTGATGTAGAATTAGGTTACCACCATGAATATAAAAATACGTAAACTATATAATGCTATTTGTTATTATGAGTATTAAACAATATCTTTGTACGATTTAAAAGTGACAAGCAAGTTTGTGTTTCATTTATTTTGCAGGTGAATGTTTTTCTGCTCTTTGGAAAGTAGAAACAACTTATTCGGAAGAAAATTCATTGTCTATAACGGATCTTTTGCTTACCCCTCAGTTAGAGAAGTCCGTAGAATTTCGTTTGAAAATGAAAGAATTATTAACGGATTAAAATAAAAATTTTGTAAGCAATATAAAAGTTTGTAATTCAAAGAAGTTTAAAGCAATAACAATTTAATGTTTTTATTCCACAAATCTCTGATAATGCATTTTCAAAACCAGAATTATACTTTTTCTCTTGTGAATGTATGTAAACATAATATATTCTCACTACATGCATACACGCATAAATTAAATGCAAAACTGCAAAAACGCAATTTTGGCTAAATTCACGGATAACTCGTGTATGACGAATGTTATAACTATTGGTCTCTATTGTGTCTTAGACGATTTCAATAGAGGTTAGGATATGTATAGCCTAGCGGAAATCTCTAACTGAGAATTTTGTCGTACTAATGATCATGATCATCTACACTACACACACAGTAAGGTTAGTGAATCAACAGTTTGTCATTGCAACTTTCTCATTCCATAATTGTGAAACGGTTATTTATTTTGCGATTTAGGAGAACTTCAAACTTGTAGACGTAGGGCAACCGGCAGTCAGTTAAAAATAAATTGTTCCCGTTATGATATAAATATTTTTATCACATCCTTACTGGTCGAGCATCATCAGTGTAAAATAAATTAAAAATTACAAAGCTGCATACACTAGCAAACATTCAGTTAATCATTTTCGGTTTTCATCTTTTTTTTCTTCTGTACTACAAAATAGAAGAATTCCATCCCAAACACCAGAGCAAGATACTCGATCTACAATCTAACTCCCGCAACGGCTACAGAGCCGCTAAAACTAAATATTTGGCTATGAATGAGCCAGCGAGGGAGAATTCAAATTTAGGATCTCAAAAATAAAATTGCTAACTTTTGAATCACTTTTATTAGCACATTTCATAATATTTGAAGTTTGAACTTGTTTGCAGTAACTTCTTTCCGATTATCAATCTATTTACAGTGCGCCAGTGGTTTACTAAAGGATACTTCCTAAAATTTGGCATTTTTAAACTTAAGGTTTGTTTTTTAAACATTATTTAGCTAGTGAGATTGAGATTTATCGCTGAAATGCTATCAATTATTGATATCAATTGTAATAATTGTCAATCTTTTTGATGTTAATTTTTGATGATTGGTTTGTTGTTAAGTCATGTAAACTTTTGTTTTGTCTTTTAAAAGTAATATATAGTGTTTTAAAATTAATATATAGGTCGGAGAAAAAAGAATAATTCCAGATACCGGCCCGGCGAAATGACTACAATCACAGATTGAGACGATCTTATCCGAATTTCTGTGACACTATCGTTGGACAAATTTCCACCAAGCTTTCAAAATAAAACTCCGAATTTTCGTCCAGCAGATGTAAACATAGTTTTATCCTGACAAGATATAAAGCGAATATATGCTACGACTATCAACTATGAATCCTCAGGAGTTGCATAGCCACGCACTTTCGGTACCCCAAGGGGATATCTGTGTTAATCATGACTTGTCTCAAAATTATCCTGAGTCATTAAAACTTCATCTTTCTGATCAACCTCATCCTGACCGTCTAGACAATGGAGGTGCTGACCCAAATAATCCTGCCGTTGGTGCTCGTACAATAGAAATACATTTAGAGCCTACTCGCTTCGTAGAATCTTTCGATGATATTACTCTAGCTCCGCAAATTGACAACAACGGTGTTGTATCCACTCCCCAAATGGTTGGTTGATATTTATGTTTATTATGTATATTATTTCGTTTTATTATTACCAATAACATACTCACTGTTGCACATGAATTTGTAATTTTCTAGCTCTATCTACTCAAAAGTATTACAGAAGACGACAATGAGCAGGCTGACAGCCATGAAAATAGCCATGAACACATTAGCAATGGCACTACTGTTGTTCTTGTAACAATGCAAAACGTCCCAGCCGAAGAACACGTTGAGTGTAGTCAAAGTCAAACTAAAGAAACAGAAAGCTTACGATCTGCTACACCAGACGTAATTAAGATATTAGATAGTGTTGATGATTCCAGTGTACCTGCAAAATTGCAAAATTCTACCCCTCCAAAGCACCAGAGACCAAAAAGGAAAGCTGCGTTGAATAATAAATACATAAGCGATCCTGACAAAGCTAATCCTCAGACCGAGCCTCTTCAGGAAACCATTAAATCTGAAAATCCCAAAGATGACAGCTTATCAAACGTGAAGGAGGAGTTAGAAGTAATTGAAGTTGGTATTAAAGACCATGATTATGCAGTCAGTGAAACTTCCGATGATGGGACTACGGACATACGAAAATGTGTAGTATGCCTAAGACAACGTAAATTCACTGAAGATATATTCGATTCGTCAAAAAAATTGTATTTTCATATAGATGTTTTGATCGCCCATCTTAATATTGAGGTAGCTGCATGTGGAAGGTTAATTTTCTCTTCGGTAAAGTGTCCACGACCCTCTCATATAAGTAACAGTAGAGTGACCTGCAACTGCAGAATTATACCCTGATTGCTTTTATTTCTGTTTCCTGGTAAAGGCACCGTATATTTATTAGATTACAAGATTTTTCCATTGATCAGAACGGTGGGCTGGGAACATTCTTAACCAAAGAGAAATTACTAATAACCTGAATATTTTTCATTATTTATTTCATTGAAATAAAATCATCGTTTGTTTTCCTGTACCATTAGGTAAAAGGAAGTGGAAATACTACTGGAATTTGCCCTGAATGTATTAATCAACTACAACGGTGGCATATATTTAATTGTGCAATTGTCAAGCGCCATGAAACCGCAAAATCAAGTGGCGAGAAATATATTGAGGGTCCTATTGCTTATGATACAATCGAATCTCGTATTTACCGCAACTTTAAGAAAATGGCTCGAGGTGAGTGTAAATCGACATTTTATATTATTTATATTATTTTAATATAACGTTGACACAAACTTACCTACCTAAAATAGTAAGTGTAGGGATGCATACATATTTGCCGTAAAAGCCGAAAAAACTCCCACGTCGAAATAATTCCCCACTGTTGGTATTTCCCCCTATAGCTATGCTGTATATCACTAATATTTATCACAGTATAGAATAAAGTATAGAAACATATCAATTTAGGCCCTTGAAAAAATAATTTTCTTTCGGTTTTTACGTTATGTTTGCAGGTAATATATAAAATATTAGTCTCATTTATTGTTATTATAATTTACAGTTAAAGAAGTGTTCCAGGCGGCAACTCACGCCCACTACGCTAGAAGAAATATAACTGATAAGGATTGGGATTTTTTTTGTGACCACTTATTCCATTCCAACTCCGTTAAATCCGAAAAATCCCGCGAATTGGAAAGATTTATAACAAGCCGAGAAAAAATGTCTCACATTTATTGTATAAAGTGCAAACAAATGATTCCCAGTAAGTAGAAACATGAACTACTGACTCCAGTCAAGTATGTGTTTATATTCATTATATTACTTTTTGAAAATAACAAAATTGTATCTGATTGCAAACCAAAGATGGGAAAAAAGGGTATACAAAGCATATGGAAACTGACCACCAGGAGCGCCCAGTGATGTATCCATGCGATATATGTGGACTTTCTTTTCCAGAGAAAGATATGACTGCGTCTACCGAAGATTATTATCCGCATTGGATATCTCATTTCTACTTCAACAGGTACTTACTTCTGTAATTGTTTCAGCTTTGAATATATATTTATAGACTTGGAGTTTGGTAGATTAGCGTAAATATGATTGTAATTTGTAGCTATATACTTAATATAAAATATTTTCTTAAAGGTGCAGTGATTGTGGCAAGAATTTTCCTACAAGAAGGGCTCTTGGGCAACATAGACACGCTGTTCATAAAAATCGGCAGGTCAAATGCGATAAATGCGGCAAAATTTTGGCCAACAAAATGAGTTTAGATCTCCATCTACTAAGACACCTGCCTGAAAACGAAAAGAAAAAACACTTGATTAAGTGCAAAATTTGCAAAAGAAAGTAAGTTTCATTTCTATGCTGTTTACTAACGTATTTATCTGTACTCAACTCGTACATGTTGTGGAAACATGCACTTTCCAGTTTATACTAATAGAAAGGAACCGTTTGGAAATACTTTTTTGTTCATTTACTATTGTTGTAACGAATGGAGAATGAGTATTGTAAAACATTTGCTGAAAGTGTCAAACTGTCTAGGCATGTTTCCAGGATTTGTTAGTTATTCGTCTCACTCTAAACTCCAGTATTTCTTATAATTTTATGTATAGAATTGCTCAATGGAATATAAAATCACACATGTCAACACATACTGATGATAGACCTTGGAAATGTGATCATTGTGATGCAACGTTTAAAATGAAAGGTGCACTTGTTTCTCACAGAGATGTGGTTCATTTTAATTTAAAAAATCACGTTTGCTCCATCTGCAATGAAGCGTAAGTTCTTTTTTGTTGTGTTAGCAAAATATTTTCAAAGGATTTTTTTTTAACTTTGCACTTTATTGCTAATATTTGTATTTAGGTTTAAAAGTGCAAGCTCACTCCGAGGTCACGTTAGACGCCACGAAGGACGAAAAGATTATAAATGTGACATTTGCTTAAAAGAATATTATACTTACTCAGCTCTTAAAGGCCATAAAATTGTTCATCAGACTGTAAGAGATTTTGTTTGCGAAACATGTGGAAAAGCATTTAAAAAGAAAAAAGCTTTAGAAGTAATTCCTTATACAGCATAATACTTTATACAAAGTGGAACGTGTCACTGATGAATTTCTTCTGATTTAGGAACATGTTACTATCCATACTGGAGAAAAACCTCATCAGTGCCCTATTTGTGGAAGAGAAATAAGAGTTAAATCTAATTTATACAAGCATATGAAAATACACAAAAAGTTGCCACATAGTCCTTCTGCTGAAAATTCTAGACGAATAAATTCTGCCAATTTTATACCTGAGATTTTACTAGATAGTGCACCTGAAACGTCAATAACAGAAGATAATGCTCCTTCATCAGCAAATAGCGCTCCTCTAGAAAAATCACCAACAACGGTTTTACCACCGATAAAGCGAGATGGTATTAATATTTTGTTATAAGCACTTTCATCTATATGAAATAGAAATTATGAATGCCTCGTCAAGTTTCACACATGCAGACTTCCACTTTATTTTCAGATACAGCTCTCGTAACTGCTTTGCCAGAAAATTCGGCGCCCAGTGTGCACACTCATCAGGATTTGCTTAATGTGCCAGCTCCCCTTGGCAACTACTACGACGGTACCCAATATATTACAACTGCAGCCCAAATAGGTAATCCAGTCTAACGTATTTCCAGATTGCAGGAAGATGAGCATTGCTCCAAAAACCTGAGCTAGCTAGGAGCCAGGATATCAGCTCCTAAGCATTTAAACCGCAATTGGGTCACGGTCGACTGTGGGATCGTTTGGCAAAGAACTATTGGGTAAAATTGTTTTTTGAACATTTTGGAAGTAAAAACTCCATCTGCAAAAAGAAAACACGCCACTGCACTGGAGGCAAATACGAGATTTTTACATAGACCATAAATTATGGTCTATCTATATCTGTATGTAGCATAGCATTATACTAAACCATCCAGTATAGTATTTTTACATACTAAAACTATGCAGATACATACATCGGATGTTTATACGTAACTTTTATTCATAAATTATTAAGTAGCGGAAGCTACTTTATACGATCACGTTGCCTGGGCGTCTGTCTGTCTGTCTGTCCGTCCTTGTCCTTTATCTTTTTGGGTTTTACCAAATGGATTTCTCTTTGCCAAACGAGGCGCCAACCCTGTGGTCGGCAAACAGTTGGGTTGCTGCTCAATTTCGTTATAACCAGTACATGTCAGTGCTCACACCTGGGCTTGTACCAAGTACGGCTGCATGGAAGCCACAAAAAAAAATAATAAAAAATAATAGCCTCAGATGACTTTATACAAATTCTAATTTTGAGGAGGTTGCAGTTGCCCATGGTAGTGTGACTCTGACAAAGTGCTCTATAGTAAGCTCGTTCGCTGCAATTGTCCATATAACAAATAGACATCTCAACTGCATAAATTGCTTACATCTGAATTTTTATGTCACATAATAATGTGAGATATTTTTCCTAATAAGCTTGTTTTAGATGTTGTCCTGACTGTTTCTGTATTTGTAATGCAGTTATGAAAATTTTATACAACTCAAGACATATTTTAGGATTGACTTTTATTATTTTTGTACGCAATTTGTGATAACAGGAACGTTAAGGAAGAAAAACAATGAAGCACCTATCAAACGTCAATACCTTCGAGCAACTAAAAATGCTGTTCTAGAAGCAGGTCTAGAAATAGCGCGCAATATGCAGCTGAAAGAGGCTTAATAATCAATTGCTACTGCTAGTGAATTAAAAATCTAGTGCCATAATGAATTTGGAAGTGAACTTTACTATCCCACACCTAAGTACAGCAATGTTCATTGATGGCACGTTTAAATACACCAGAGGAGTATTGGAGTCTAGTTTTGAATTTTTATTATTGAAATTCTAATCTTGGGATCTTTTTCCTGAAGGTGGTTATGAAGCCAAAGCAGTTAGGTTACTAGAAGCCGTATACCAAAGCTGATATCTAAAATGTAAGTAGAATAATAGCATTTTAGGGGATTCTGCAAATTCGCTGCAAAGTCTCTGCAAATCCTTCGAATTTCAAGTCCAACTTACATAGTTAGAATCAGTTCTACTCTGTGTATTAGCTATTGTACAGATTTGTTTATTTCATTAGTTGTACTCTGTAACTCAACTCGTGGTATTGTTTTAATTTTTGTTTTTTAGTATTATCATTATCCATTGAAAGTATACATTGACTTTATTATTGTTAAAACTGTTTTTTATTTGTATTATATTGCGTACATTTGTGCTAATTCTTGTGAAGAGCAAAAAATAAATATAAGAACTATTTGCAAGAACATTATCAACCTGTTATAAATTAATTCAATAAATATGCAATTTATCCAGCTCTAGACTAAGCCTATGAAAACTGTACTGCATACTGCTTATCGTCTAAGTAATGATATTTATGTAATGTAATGGATGATATTTGCCATAAGGTTTTCAGAATGGGACCACACTAGTTTTCAGTATGATTTTTGTATTTCTGACTGAATATGTAGAAAATTAAACAAATAATTTGACAAAATGTCATATTCCATTAAAACAAGCAGGAATTCCTAGCAGCAAAGGAATTCCACCAAAACTCCTAAAATGAAATATTGCAGTAAATAAAATATGCTTACAGATTAATCCAATTTGCTATTGGGTCTATGAGCCTTCGGACACGGAGTAAGCTTTCCAATTACGGCAGTTACACAATTTATCGGGAGATTTTAACTTTTTCTTTTATTAACAAACCATACCTATATCATTAGAGACTTGTACACATTTCTCAGATTACGGTTACAGCATTATATCTTCCTGTCTGACAATATGTAAGGCTATACGCAGCCCATGGAATACAAATATTAGTACAGAAGGCGGGACAATCATTTATGGACAATTTGCTTTTTGTTTTTGTTTAGAAATTGGCAACAAACGAAGTAAGTATAGCCAGTGTATAGCCTTGTACAGTCACAGGAGTTGAATAATGTCTCACAATTTTTACTGGAAACTATAGTTACATTTTACATGCCAGGTAAATTGTGTAATGGAGAAACGCTAGGAAATTACGGACCTCAAAAATCAAATCCCTAGTTCAGAAATCTATAATACTACGTACTGCATGTTTTAGTTTTTGAAATAATTGATCAGTCATGGGAGATGATATTCAGAGTTTGTCCCTTTTGGCTGGGGTTGCAATAGACCAAGGCCCAGAAAATGCAATAATTCCCCTTTCAGCTCCTGTGGAACAGGTTTCACACGTTGACGTAATAGATGGACCACCGGTATCCACAATTGTGAAAGTTATGTCTTCAACTGACGATTCTGGCGGATATTATATTCCAAAGAGTAGGACGAGTCATGAGATCTTGGACCAGAAAACTACATGTAGTAAGAGCATGTACCTTGGAGACGGAGCAAATGACATTCAAGAAGATGGTACCGTAGGGGAATTAAACAAGGTTAGTGTACCAATGCCAATTAGAGAGGAACATAGTCATGGAATTATAAAACATGGAAAGGATTATCCATTTCTTCAATCGCAAGCTACAGAACCGGAGAATTTTAGAAGCTGTTTTCTTTGCAATGAAAAACACGACTTGAATACGTTAGTTGACATTTTTGACGATGAAAACCAACAATGTTCCTTGCTCGAACTGCTCCATCGATATATACTCAGTTCACCTATTAAAGAGGTTTCCAATCTATATTACATTAAAACCTTTCATTATTTTAATAAAAGTTGCTTGATGCTAATTAATATTAAAGGCAGGCATATTCGTGAGAAGGTAACTAGCGCGCCCATGTAAACTCCTACACATTTAAAATTTTGCCATATCAGGAACTCAAGGCTAACTCAATAATGGGTAATCAAAAAAGACGATTTTTTTTCTGGAGATGCCTTCAAAGCCTTGGAGGACAACATATGATTTTCAAATTTATTGTAATTTAGCCAAAACAAATTCTAACACTTTCTCGCAAAAATTTTTATGATTTTTTTTTTCTAATATAATCTTTTTGGCAAATTCACAAAAAAATTATATTGTCCTCCCTGATAGCTAAGCTTCATTTGGGTAGCTCATTCATTATACGATATATGCCTTATTCGAGACCTCAAGCAAGCTGTCCCTGTAGTTGATACGAATACCGGTCATTCACGGGTTGTCCGATAAGTTGAGTGAGATACTACAAACTACACTACACTACAACCTAAACGGCTTCAGAAATGAAAATGAAAATCTCACTCAAAGTTTACATGACAATATAGCGGACAAGCCGTGAATGACTGGTATTTGTATCAATATTACTAATACCGGGACAGCTTGTTTGAGGTCTCCAATAAGGCATATCGTATAAATTGAGTTCTCCTTGAGTTGGTGGAGTAGGAATACGCATATTTTTGCCAGGGGTACTGTCTGCCCTTAAATTAACCAAATACAATTTATTGTACTTATGTATTTATAAAAATTATTTTTTGTTACAGAGTACAATGAAACAGGAGTTTCTTATATGTCAGTTATGCATGGATATGATTTTCAATTGGCATTCATATTACTGTAAAATAAAAGGAGTACTAACAAATAATTTATCTGTCACGGATAAAGGGGATGGCAAGTTAACAAGGAAGATAAACCTGGAAACATATTTTAAACCCAAGGGATCCAGGAAATATCGCCACACTGTTCTAAAAAGTCGAAGTATGAAGTTTTAGTTTATTAGAAGTAAATAGTTATTGCATTGCTATAAATCTTAACTACCTTAATAATTCTGGGAACCATTGTTTTAATTGCTATTTTCAGTTAAAAGGGAATTATTCAGTTCATCATACCATCATCTTGTTAAGCGAAATCTGTCCGAAGAAGATTTCGAGTATATTGCCGAAAGGCTATATTCAACAAAGTCCAACTCATCTACTAAAGTTAAAGAAATTGAAGCTTTAGTTAAAGATAGTGATAAAATCGTCAGTATATTTTGTTCTGAATGTGAAAAGTCGATAATAAGTAAGTGACTATTTTATATGAATTGATTTCATTACTTGTAAGATATACACGGAAAATTATTTTTAATTCTTTAATATGTGCAATATGTATAGACGAAGGAGAAAGAAATAATTATAAACAACATCGCCTAGAGTTTCACCAAAATAGTGTCGTCACCTACCCTTGTGATATGTGTGGCAATTATTATCCTGAGAAAGATGTAACTGGGTTGAGTCAAAACTACTTTCCTCATTGGCTTAACCATTTTTATTTCCATAAGTGAGTACATCATAACTGTAGTTATATGTATATAGCTAATTATTTTATAATTTTGTCAAAAATATAAGTGCATACAAGAGGTCAGGATCAAAATTGTGGAGATTTTATTATTCCTTGTTACCAGGGTCTTTACAGGCGTGTAGGAAAACCCCTAATTGGGAAAGTTAGGGTGAAAAGTCGAAATATTTATTAACTCTATGAAGTATTCCAATAATAGGAAAACAATGAAATGAAAATTCGAAATAATACATGATCAGGCCCTTATTGATTGATAATTCATTGATGCCATAGGAAATAAAAATGTTTTTTTCCTTGTTCAGATGCTCCATTTGTCCGGCGCGTTTTCCTAACACATCGTTTTTGAAACATCACGAAGAAACGCATAGAAAAAGGGCAGAGTTCCAATGTCCCATATGTGATAAAATCTTAGCGAAAAAAGTTACATTGGAAAAGCATATCAAAATTCATTTGCCAGAAGAGGAGAGAAAGAAGCTTTCCAAGGCTTGCAATATTTGTGGGAAAATGTACACGAGTAATTGATTTTTGTTGTCTTTTGTCCCATGTAGTCAAAGATTAATTTGATATTGACCAAGATTTATTTTCATTTCGAACAGGCTTAGTGCTTCAACATTAAAAGCGCATACGTATTCTGTACACTCAAATGAGAGACCATGGAAATGTGAGATTTGTGGAACGGCATTCAAGCATAAGAGTGACCTTACTGGACATCGAAATACAGTACATCTAAAAATGAAAAACTACCACTGCAAAATTTGTTCACAGTCGTAAGTTATAACCGAAATCAATTTTTGATTAGACCATTCATAGGTAGTAATTATGTATGTATTAATACGCGTATATGTTATGTAGATTTAGTCACAGTTGTGGATTACGTACCCATATGGCTAAACATGAAAATCGTCGACAGCACGAGTGCAGTTTTTGTCAAAAGAAGTTTATTACCGGCTGGCATCTTAAAATGCATTTAATATCACACAAGGTGAAAATATTTATTTCGAACGATGGCTAGCTACCCAATGTTATAGTACAAACATGATGTAAATACATTTTGCCTAGTATTAACTTTGTTATTACATTTTTTGCATGGGAAGACGGAAAAAGATATCATCTGTCATATTTGTGGAAAGGGATTCAAGAGAGACGACGCTCTTCAGGTGATACATTATATATATTATGTTTTAAGTCTTTCAATGTATAGTAGAAACATGCCTATGTTTGTACTACTACCAACTGATAATGGCTCATAATGAATTGCGTTTTTTTTATATTTGTAGGAGCACATCACTATTCACACGGGCGAGAAACCTTACGAATGCCACATATGTGGTAGAAAAGTAAGGGTTCTATCGAATTTATATAAGCATTTCGTTATCCACAAAAAGAATAAAACATATTATAGCAAAAAGGAAGCCACAGCAATGCGTAACGCATTTTCAAATAAAATTATTCTTCATCCTCCAAATCTTGAAACGGAGCTACTAACAAGCAGGAATAGAACAAGTACATTGCCGTCAAGTCCTCCAACAGTAGAAAATAAATTGATGGAAGAAAATGCAATTCTGCATAAAGGGCGACCAACAAACGTCATATATCATGAACCTGGGAACAGTGTCACTGCTTTACCGTCTATTACCTACGTACCCACACCTGTTGTTAGCACCGAAGTAGAAGTAATTGATTGTCCATCCCATACAGATACAAGTGTAGCTACAGAAAATAAAACTTATAAAAGTGTCGTTGTTCATGCAAATAGCCTTCAACAGCCTAGCACTAGCACTGACGAAACTTGGATAACTTGGACTCAATAGCAGGGACGCTAGATAAAGTGAACTGACAGTGTGATTAAGCTGCTGATACAAGCCTTACGTCTAGAAACTTACCAAAACAACTGTTCCTATTTTGAAGTTATGATGATGGAGTTGACAGTTTAAGATTTTAATTTGTTTTAAAATTATATTACCTGTACACAACGAGTGGGATACAATACAGTAGGCGATTGCTTTGAATAATTTTATTGACATAATGCAAGATTGTATGCATCACCCACCATGTACCTGTGAAGATACAGGAATACGTTCGGAAGTACAAAACTTGGGAATATGAGATTTCTTTGTAAAGTCGATACTTATTTTGTGTTATTTACACCTTATCTTTTGAGTAAAAATAGAGAAGAATGCAATATTCCAGTGCGGGTAATTTTAGAGCTAGAAAAGTGCTCAAATAATTGTATAATGTATATGCTACCGTAAAGTGTTTAGCACTTAAACAAATAAAAGAAAATGTGATGCAAATTGTAAGCCTGATACATTTATATAACCTTATTTAGCATCATAATCTTACTTCATAGTGTGATTGCCATTTTATCAATAATTAGGATTACTTTGGACAGCATTGCACATTTGTACCAAGAATGCAACCCTGGTCCCTAGTGCGATTAATTTAACCAGCCAAGCCATATTTGCATTGAGATTTATAGATTTTTAAATATTCAATGATGTATTGTCCTTGCAGCATGGTAAATATATCACTGTCACTGTCAGTATTATCAAAGATATTGTAGTTATAATAAGGTTGAATATTTTCAAAAAAGTATATAATAGTACTGTAGTATGGTATTTGCTCAATTGAGGGAATTCGTGAACATAGGCATAATAGCAATGGGGTTAGATTTACAAATGATTTGTAATGTATTACGTAGAATAAGCGTCTCTGACCGTAAATTGGTTAGCTTAACTAGTCGGGATGAGCCAACAGAAAAAAGGCAGCTCAGTCAGAGAGAAAACTATTACCAAAGTCAGTCGAGGTAAGTTGAGGGGGCAGAGTCACTTCGCGTGCAGACTGACAGGAACCTGAGTTATTACGCGTAAGTGTATGCCAGTTGTAAGGTAAGCTAGTTATTAATTAGAATCAATCGTCATCTGCAAAGTACATATTAATGAGATTGATTCCTATCGTTGCTTTCTATCCCGATTTCTCATCACAAGCCAAGCTTGGCCAGACCAAAGACAACTCAACCCAAAATCATTTATTCTGTTACGCCGGGCAGACAGTGGAATGTTATCTATTTGGTAATAGTCCTATAACGTTACGTAATTTTAACTTATTTTATAACTCTCAGCAAATGAATAGGAAACATCATCAATGATTATGTCCATCTTCATATTTTTAAATAATTGCTGTGCAGGATAACTTACACTTGCACCGACCGAAGTTTAAGAACGAAATATTGCACCAGGCCTAACAAATAAGTAAAGAAATGCCATCTGCGTATGGTGTACGGTATGCGGTACAGAACTTATTTCAGAAACCATCTTTGACAATATCTTTACGTAAGGAATCGTGGAGAAATCTTCCTAGAACTAAAGTTAGCTGCTTCAGCTTTTCTGCATAGATGCATATTATGCGCTTATTTGAAGGATTACAGTAGCACTGGATACAATTAATATGAAACCCACATTCAAACTGCAGAATAGAGTAGGTGTAGGTATCGTAAGTAAGGTATCTATTATCAAACTCATAAAATTAGTATAACCTTTTCCTGAGATTCCCTTACAGTCGAAATATTTATCAATCGTAATAATTCTTAGCATTGTATCAATTCCCCCCATTCATATATTTCAGATGATTGTGATTGCAATCATAAATATATTTTGTGCAAGGAATTTTAGCTTTGTTGTTTATAATTTGTCATTCTGCTCTTTTTACAGTAAATAAGTATAGCCATTTTCCCGAAACATTTGAGCCGAGTCGATATTAGTAGGTACGTATATCTCATGGCTATCCGATCTTGTCTGGTCATCACTTATTGTTTAGGATTATCCCTACATCTCATCACATACTTTTTATTTCATTTTTATATAAATATGTTCAGTAAAATTAAAAGTTTCTCTACTGCTTTTGGTCACTGGTGGAGTCACTGTCAATTACACAATAATCATTATGCATCGCAATCGCAACTTTATCGTGTATTTAGTATTTTACCTTTTCATGGTTGTTCTTGAGTATGGTTTTCTATATAGTCATCGTGCCGCCACATCTGGAAATGGGAAATCCGCATTTTGCTGATTTTCTCAAGCTTACATGCAAACCAAGTTATGGAGGAGGGTCAAGAGATGAACAGATATAAGAACAGCGTTTATACCATGTTGTTTTACCTTTATCTCAATAAATGCACATAGACGGACAAGAAATACGTGATCACAGACGAACGTACTTAGAGATCGACATTTGGGGCCAAATCACGAACCGGAAGGAACTGAAACCGAAGGAATGAGAAACCGCAACCGGTCAGGAACCGGAAGGGCTGACAATTTTAAGAACCAATAGGAACCGAACCCGATAAACAGAAGAAAGAACCGGTGATGTACAATTGAAATACTAGTAAAATGCCACAAAGTTCCAAATTTTCTTCTCTGGCAATTATTTATACTGCATTATTAGAAGAAATTATAACATTTTATGACTTTTTGGTGGCCAGCTATAAGGAACTTATTTGGAACCGGTACAAACCAGAACCGCTCATCCTCAATACTGAAACCGGCTAGGAATCGGTACATTTTTTAGTTTCAGTAACCGGATCAGTTGCGGTTTTTCCGTCGGTTGAGGTTTCGGTTTGCCGATCTCTATAACTTACATATTAACACTACTGCACTGTAGTGTAGCACCCTCTCTACTATTTACTATCAGTATGTATTATGTATGATACTAAAGTACACTATCAGATAAATGCTGTGTATTAGGTATTATTATTAATACTACAACTAAACGTAAATACTATGTTACACTACCACACGGAGTACTTCAAGTTCGCATCAATTTTCTTCAGGTGTGCATGAGAACTCACTCACCCATATTCTTTGCTAAACATCCAGTCCAGATTCAACTCTTAA
This sequence comes from Tomocerus mixtus, assembly GCA_034694165.1. NCBI lineage: Eukaryota > Metazoa > Arthropoda > Collembola > Entomobryomorpha > Tomoceridae > Tomocerus > Tomocerus mixtus. The sequence continues at coordinate 30,492 of JAQFYC010000712.1, forward strand.
TTTAACATACCTATCTCTACTTAACCCACACCACCTACAAAGCTAAGTGCCTACTTGGATTTCAATTGTTCACGTTCGCCGTCTGTATTCTTACATTATTACTTAATTTTATCTTGTCTACTGTCCGACAGTCCGACCGATTTTCTCCTATGTATTTATTTGTTTGCCCACTCCCCACACTTTGCCTCTTACTACCTACTACCTACTATAGGTACTTAATTTGCATGTAGGATTTTCAAGTCTAATGACCAGAAGCTCAATTCCGGTTATGCATCAAATGTAGCAATCATGAAATTCATAGTTCATTGCGCAAAAGTACGCTTACAAAGTGCATACGGCATAATATGGAAATATTTACAATGTAAACATAATGTAACGTACACCTGTAAATATATTGTAAAACTTTTGTATTCGTGTAAATTGCAAATAAATAGAGTCGCCTTGATATTGATAACAAAACATAATTGTAGAAGGAGACTGACTTTACGTAAATAGTTTGCAGCTTATTTGCGGCACAAGATAAATTGCAAGCTGTGTGAGAAGTTTAGCTTAATAGTAGTGCGATGTGATGGACAACCCCTTAATGTACGTGATAAATGTAGTAATTATATCTATCATTTTACCACACATAATAAATTATGTAGGTACCTAAATGCATTAGGCCTTAATAAAACATACTTGCTACTTTGTACTTGATTTAAATTATGCATTTATGATTTGCCTTGAAAAGTAACCCAACGCAACTAATAATTTCTTGATTCATCAATTGATTCTCCTTAACTGTTCACTGAAAAGCTGCTCAATTCAAGCTGTTTTTAGTTTCTTATTTACATGACAAGGAAAGTTAGACAATTTTATAATGTAGAATTAAGTGTTTATTGTTTTTATCGCACTGCAAGGGAATACTTAACCTAATATTTACATACGAAAATATTCAATTAAATGTGGATGTAAAATTTATTAAAGTATAGACGAATTGTTTTTGTTAACTATAAATGCACAGTTTCGTGGAATTTATATGGAGATTTCATCTGTAAATTGCAATTCATATTATTAACTAATGATAAGTTATAGTCATATTTAAGTATTTAAGTATATGTTTATTATACTCTAAATTATAAGAATTTTTAACTAGTTTTAGCTAAATATGTATTATAACCTTGGCGTTAATAAAACAGTTGGAAGTGCAGAGCCATCATAAATACCGAAATGCAAGAAAAATAATAATATCCTGGTGAAAAGTACAGGAGTGAATCTTTTCCTAGATTATGTACTTACTATAAGTTGCAGTGTGTTTTTTGCGAGGAAAATTGGTCAATTATATGTATCACACCACCTAGAGAATAGAAATAATTCTGAATAGGTATCTCAATAAAATATAAATAACCGTAGGTAGGTATTAAGATAAATGTTTTGGAATATTTTATCAATTAAATGCGATATGACCTTCTGATAGGAACAATCAAGCGTAATTGAAAATTTAATTATGTAAATTAGGAATGCGCTAAAGTAACAAATGTTTGCATTTTGAAGCATTAAATACATTCTATTAAAGATGCAATGTAACAAGCACCAAGATTGCGGTATATCTTCACGTTATGCATGGGAATTATTCTCATAAAATAAATATTATGGAGTAATAATTGGCAATGGCCTTACGAGGAGTGTTAAGAGCAAGCTGGCGCTGCTTAGTGCTTACTCTCTGGTTTATTTACCTGATGCCTATCTGTATTTAGTAAATAATAGTATTCGCGTAAATATAAGTCTGGAGCCTAGCTTGTTTACTTTCCTATATAGTAGAATGGATTATTTACTCTATAATAAAATATGTAGCAAACACCTTCCACGTGATTTTTTAGTGTTTAGGAGTTTTCTATAAAGAGTAATTTACGTAACTCTTTTAGTAGTTTAACATTTAATTTCCTTCTACCTACAGGTTTAAGCGAACATATAATTGTTACTTATACTTACCTCCACGTACTTGGCAATGTGGTTGTGTTGGGATTGGGATGTGAGTTATTTAATTCACCATTATAGTTACCTAAGTTCTCTAGCACTTAATATATCATTCTGCTGCCGGCCTGCTACACTATCATGCATATCATCTGTATCTTCCCTAACTCAGTAAAAGTTGAAATAATTGTCACTGCCTGTCTGCTTTGTATTGTATTATTTCTTTGCTAATTTCGTGAAATAACTGAGTAGACGTACTAATTAATTACTCAACCGTCATATCCATTTTACTAGCCTTGCGGTCTAATTACCCTCAATTACTGTGTTTACAATTTACCACGTAGCAAAACCAGAACACAATGAAATACTACTCATAATTATAGATTTTCCTTAGAATTTTCAGTAGCTAGAAGTAAGAAAAACAATTTTATGCTTCTTGGTTCTTCTTCCGTGTTAACTTTTCTTCGTATCGTATACAATTATCTGTATAATTACAGTCCAGCCTGGCCAAGCAATTAAAATGAGATGAGTGCCCATGAGCACATGTATTTGTACTTTTGTACTTAGTACTTACTCGCAAATTTGCTATCTCTATCTTGCTATAAAACTTCAGTCGGATATAATTGTGCACCTACACCTAACACGCATTGCATAATGCAAAATCCGCAAAGGCTAAATCTAGGCTAAAATTAAATAAATGCAATTTACTTCATTTGTTGTGAGAGTTTTTCACTGTTAACTAGCCATTAAACCACCTACGTAGCTATTTCTACTAAATCCTTGGCGATATTACAATATTATAACTATTGACGCCATGTGAAATAACATGGTAGATTTATTCAGGGAGAAAACAATATATTTTATGTTACCCACGTAGGTCAAGTTGTACAAAAATATATGTAATTACCTAGTACATAATATTATGTGTAGTAGGTATGCGTGCTAGCTTTAATAGAAAATAGCATACTTGCTCTACATTATTGTATACATGATAAAGGTTACCTCACTCATAAATACCACAATCAATGCAAATAAGAATTCAATCAAACAATCCTATAAATTGAACCTAATTGTGCACAATAATGCAGATACTGCAGCAATACTAGTGAACTTCACAATGAAATTCAACTACAGAGACTACTATGTGTCAGTACACATACAACCACGTATATGGAACCTAAGTCTAAAGTAAAGCCTTGCATGTACGTGTCAATTTATAAGAATATTGAATTCAATGTTAAGTCAATCAAGCTAACCATAATATATACCGAATACGTTGGGTAGCTTGTAATAATACACCTTCTATTTATGGATATTGAACCTAGTAGCTAAGCTTCCCATTCAATTTCACTTTCAATCTCATTGAATTCTTGATTTTCCATTGGGTTCATTTGCCCAAGAACTTGTGCTGCCCATTAGATTAAGATTAGGTAACTACAATACACAATCGTATGTATGTAACGCAGAACTCAATACAATGTCGCAGCAATATATAGTATTGTAGTACATACTTAATCTTAGAAAGTACCTTAACTACCTGTTTTATTCTAACTATTATACAAGTTATATAATAGTAGATTAATATGTATAATGCTTACATTAAGCACAATCGTATTTTTTATGTCACAGCAAATAATGATTGAATACGCTTACGCCATAGCACCCGCTACGGGTAAAGGTACTTACCGATGCATAAATGTACACCATAATATTATTATTATACTTATACTTATACTTCTGGTCTGGTAGATTATAAATGTGTATAGTAAATAATTAACAGAATTGAGACGAGGTGCAATGTAACAACAAGTACAAAGAAGTTGGCCAGGCCAGGCCAGAGAAATAGAAAAGTCAGTGAATTGAATTGAAGCGTATTGTTATTACTTAAATACTATGAGACGCGCGTTTACATTATTATTTTCTCGGTAGTTCTATATTGGACAACACTAAATAAGTACTTTGCGTTGTATGAAATCATAGTAGAGGAAAAGTCGTTGTATGTAAAATGTAAGGTGAGATAGCTTGTGATTTACAGTTGGACGTTGAACAAGACGTTTGATGGACAGACAATCAAAATCATAGCCGTGTCATAACTCTGATGAAGGATTGTTCCTAGGCGAACACGATGATTCAGGGAAATCTGAGAATTCTTCTTTTCCTTCAACTCCTGCTCGGGTCTTCTAACTTTTCTTGTTCCTGTCCCGTCTGTCTGCTTCTATTGCATTACATTACGATTTACCTAACTTATACACAATGTCTTGCATTGCTTAGCTTTAGCTTCCAACATCTTTTCAATCTGTCTCACCTTCATTTCAGTTCAAATCTCATCTCATCGTCAGTATCATTTATTTGTAGTTTGGAATTGGACTTACTAAATGAGCATACTACCAGCATATTATATAATAATAATTTGAAATGTCTTAGAAAGACTACGTAATTTTATCCGCAACTGTCAGTTTGCAACAAAGCGTATTATGAACGCATTTGGCATTTATGAAGACAATTGTACATACTTAGGTACGTTGGTAAATCTATTACAGCTTTACAGCTTAGTCATTTTAGCATTTCAAAAAATCTTAAATATTATATACACATTATACGCTGTAAACAAATAGATTTTTATAGATTTTAATACATTATCTATCTTAGATGTACACTTTATCATTTCCTTTAAACTCCAACTCTGTTGTTAATGTGGATAGTTTTGATTTGTTAGATTGTGCAATAAAGAAAATGAAACCACCTGGCTGCACCAAGTTGCACGTCTTTTATTACAGTTACCTTTATTCTGATCTAATCTCCATTCTATCCAAATCTGTTATTAAATAAAATAATCTTTAGGATTTTCTGGGGTGTAATAATGTAGTGTGTAGTAATAAGAAAGGCAGTCAGCATCAGCAGTGGTGTGATTGTCGGCAGACCAATAAATATGTATGTATGTGCATATAGCAAAAGATTGGACTCGAGTTGAGCATCTTTCAGATTAAACTTCAACAATGTAATATACAGATAGCTCAGTTCGCTCACCTTAACTTCAATTCAATCTCATCTCCTCTATTGTAATTAAGGGCCATTGAGTCGTGTGGAAAAACTCATAGCACACACAACATTAGCACAATGCAGAACACTGCAAAAGCAATGCGGATTCAAATAACCAAATCGTATTGAATAAATAACCATAGCCGTGCAAGCAACCAATTCTAGTTAAATAAAAAAGCCAACTATCATTACGATACATAACTACGTAAATGTACCGTATTTTTTCTGTTAACTTCACAGAAAGCTATTTAATACATATTTTTCATCGAGACCCCAATGGCTTCTAAAGATTCCCTTATGCATTGGGTAAATTCCCTAATTCCAGTTTTATGTGCGATAACAATGCTGATATTCTTGGACATTGGCTTCTACGAAAGAAGATTTTTTTAAAAGAATTCCGAGGTGAGCTATTTGTATTTGTCAAATCGATGTGAACCTCCAGAATTAATTTAAAAAATACGGTAGGTTTATACATCTGTTATTTAGTACGTAGTGTGTACATAATATTATACTCTAGTAATGGTAATGCAATGACAATAATAATAATGTAATATGTATCTCTACCCAACACTACACAAAACATAAAATAGAGAAAACATTACCTGACTTGCAAATTGCAAATTGCATAACTCATATGGACGATGTACAACAGAAGATACATAGATTATATATAATATATTTATAAAGGCAAGGCACAGATACATCTTATAGTAGCTCGACTCCCAATCATAACAATCTCCCTTACACTTTATTAAAGAACTTGTCACCTTTACGTGCTCATTGTGTCTGTCTGTCTGTCCGTGGAGTTATAACACCGCTCCCCCCTTTTTTGTAATTACAGCATAGGGTAAGTGGGGTACCGTTGGAAAGCTGTTGACATAGGAATCCAAATATAAATCTCATTTGCACCAAACATGAGGCAATGTGAGATTTCGTGTGAATCCAATCCCCATGATGATCACCATGAAAAAAATGCAATTAATTTTAAAAGATAACGCAAGCTCTTTTTCTACACCATTTACCATGGTTTATTTCATTATGTATTCAGCTCTAATACTTATTATACTCTTCTCTAAATTGATTCACTACCTAATACTACTACATAGACATTTGTACATCATTTCAGCTATAATCGCCAACAATTCACTGATTCTTTACTGACACTTTGTATTCGATTCTTTTCAATCTCACACATAAATAAATTAGTATTATGCAAGTATAAATGTGGGTAATCATAGTATATTACATGTGCATCTTGGCTTTTTAATTATAATGATGCATCCCTTTACTTAACATTAGGGAATGTGCAACTTTTATAACATACAGTTCTGTATTTACCTGACTTGCTACTTACTATTGTTTATTATGTAGTACTATTTATAAGAATTGTAGCACTATACTATACATAGCAGTTAGCCTTAATAAGGCAAAATAATTGTTTACTCGTTTTAGTATCACGTATGAATTTGTGCATACGAATTACTGATTTGTGGTCTAAATAATAGTCATTGGGAGCAAAGTTTAGAAATCTATCTAAAGCATTTAGTGAGTACGCATGTAGCTAAATATTATTAAACTGCCAAAAAAGGAACAATTGCATGACATGGCAATAACAATATCAGTGAATATTATTACAAAATAGCCAAAATAGCCATTTCATCCCATGACACAAAAGGCAAATTAAAATGAATAATAAATCAACCACTACCATAATAGAATACAAATTCCAATGATCTTTCCTGAGTTATCAACTTTTTAACATTATAAATAAAGCATGGCACCCTTCCGATGTTGAATAAAGCAGATCAACTAAAGAAGGATCACTGCGTATATTTTATGATGTATCAACTACAAATATTATAATATATTTAATATGCTATAATATACAATTTGCATTACCTACTACAACTTAATACAGAATCATATAATATAGATGGTAAAGGGTGCAAAGTAATTTTGCGTATACCTATAACAGTAAGTAAGTCAATGCATTAGTATCTAAGCCGATAAATAAGCACGGAAAGTGTCAGAATTTCATAGGAATTAAAGAATATCATGCAAATAATAATACATTAAGAAATAATTGAAAAACATGTAATTCCAGCTCGTCTAACAAACCCAATTTTGGTACATATGTAACGCATTAAGCTAAGCATGAGGTAGAGCGGAAATCGACAATAGCACACTACACTTTACTGCTGTAATTGTGTTAAAACGAAGTTAACTCCTCTGGTTAATGTCTAAATGACACATCACACAATCTGTTAGGAGTAGGCAATGTAGTGCACGAATTAATCTTTAATATCTGATCTAGCGCTTGCTGCATACAATATATTATGCTAGCTGAACTTACGGCCATAACCAAATTATCAAATTGAATTGCGTTAATATACATACACGCGAGAAAACCTTAGCATATTCACGTCATTATCGTGTTCTTCTAGATTTTTATGGTTATTGGGGTTTACTCGCAAAGTACAAAGCGTATTCTACTAATTCAGCTCAATTTAAAATGTAAAATTCTTAGGAAAAATAATGGAAAGCTAAGGAATAAGGATAGCAGAGGGTACTTTGCGTTTGGTAAGTCAATAGTTCAGTCAAACATATGTAGTTGATATTAAATATTAGATACATTTATACATACGTGTTTGTATACATGCAAAGGTAACCTCGTCGCGCATTGAGCACCTGCCATACACATCTAGGAAATAAAAAATAATTAATATTTATACTGCCAAGACTCGACTGGCTGATACGTTGTGTTGTCTGTAAGTTGATTAATTAACAAAGCTTGCGTAAATGTAGGGATGTAATATTTAGCCGGGGTGCTACTAACTTACAAGACACGTTAGCTAACATGAATTGAAATCCCTCCTTTACCTTCTACTGGAATAGACGATTCATAGTATATAAAAATACTCATTCGGCTCGGCTTACTTATTATTACCTAAAAGAAAGAAGGTGTTTGCGTTTTTAAGGCAACAAACATGTATTCATTAATAACACAACTGTCGATATTTTGTGACATGGAATGCATCACTTTCTGACATCGTCTGACGCGTCACAATTTTATATGCATGTTTAAATATACATTCAGAATCCCGAGCACAAGCTAAATACAAAATGATTACCTGCATAAATAATCATGCACATTTTATCCTATCAACCTAATGTAGCTTGGATTTTGACGTAGTTTTCTGGCCTTTGTTATCAGAGTAAAATATTTTGGGTTTTATTAAGTAATTGTGTATGGACGAATAGGTTACGAATTTATATTTGTACATACGCGTATAAAAAAGAAAGGGTAAACTGAAGGCAATATTTATATTTACATAACCCTTAGCAAAAATACAATATTTTACATGTATACCTGGTAAGGTATTGTTGTAGAAAGATACCTTAATTAGATATTCAATCATTTATTTCTATTTATGCTAAGTATGAGTAGGAACAAAAGCAGCAGACCTACAGAAATACTAACCCTGATGGTTTGATAAATGTTACATAATATTATTATGTACATAAAAATATTGTAAATTGCAATATTCTGCCCATGGGTTTTCTTTGCTGTGTTTGTGCTTTTATTCCGAATTACCTAGTGGTAAGCTGAATTTTGTTTAGAATTGGGTGTCAATTGACTAACTGTAATATTGCTTGTAATACTCACCATTTCATCCTATATTATAATTAATTTGAAACCAGTACCTTTACATATTTGAATAATGTGTATAATTATTTGGCTCGTATTTATACCAAAATACACTTAACGTTCAACTCACGGTTCACAAATGCATAACCATGCACATAGCTAAACACAGTAGTACATTACATACTTATATTCTAGTTCTCCCTTTCTTGAGCTTGCATAAGGTTGTCTTGCTGAGTGAGGAACCTATTTCTTAAAAGCGAATCAAGCAATAATGTTGGTGTTAATCTGTTTCTAAATCGCTTGGTTTTGGCGGATGCATGTTGTTCTTACAATCGACACACTTCCTTCACTTACATTTTTTCATGTCTACCCTTCTTTAACAAACATGCAAAGCAAAATGTTTCTTGAAAACTTATAAAAATCCTCACTTATCGTTAGGGAATTGAAGTTATAATAGCATGTAATCGGTTTGACTACCTAGGTTATCTGTAATACGTGCACAATATGCAGACTGTGCAACCTAAATACAGTCATTTTCGACGGATATTTGAGGAGGAAGCAATGTTTAGTTAAGCAATTACGGTACAAGTAATTTATTATATATAATTTTTGGAACAGACAAATATTTCTTTTACAAAAAATTTAGACTGTAGTTTCAGTTTTGTATTAAAATTATTATCGCATAGCCAGTAAAACTGAAACAAAGCATATATTTTAATATTTAATCTTGAATTCAAGTTCCTTAAACTAAGTATTAATAGCTAGGAAATCAATTCTATATATCTGCAGCTTACTTCAATAACGCGTAAGACTTTGTAGTGGTAAATTTCGAGTTGAATAAAAGAAATTAGATCACTTCATGAAATAACTGTGAATGAAGGTAAGGTGTAATTAACACTTTCATTGGGATAGATAGCTCATCTCATTACGTGGTAAAATGAAAAGGTAAATAACTAAAACGTGTCTTCAATTATTTTCTAACAATAACCCTGTCTCTATAATTGGCACATCAAAATGCTACTAAAATCGTGGCAGAATGTCAATTCGCACACAGCACGGTTTAATAAAAAAGAAGGAGAAAGCCCACCAAGCACCCGACAATCATCATGCCACTTTAACATTATTTCCGTGCTGATTTAATTGCTCAAATCAACTAGACACAGTTGTACGCGTAGAATACACGCAATGATGCCTAATATACAGATACGGTAATAAGGTGCTCGCAATATCATGCACAATAATAAATAATTTAGGTATTCAGTTCGATGATATAAAATATAGTAAGTTGTTGTTATTCCTTTCATGGGCTCTCAATAACGATAAGCGAAATCCATTTCATATGCTCTTCGGGAACCAGTCGACCTTTTGAATAATAATATTGGTATTACAGCCAAGAGCCAACAAATTCATTGATATAATTTTTAATCGTGCCACTTCAACCTCTTCACTGTCGTTTACTTCCATGTTGTTTCTGTCAAGAGAATCTTCCACATCAACATAAATTGCATGTAAACTTTACAATAGACACGGCATAATCAAAATCATCAGCTTGACAATGGAATTCGACCAGTGCCGATTTGCATTGAAAATGTTGCTCACAAAGACGTACACGCATTCGGTTGTAAGTATATGTGTATAGTGTATAGGGTACTCTGTAGATGTAGAAAGCCAAGTCTGCTACAGTACTGAAAACTGAAACTCATTAACTTACATTCTTACAATTAGTACTACAGCTTCAATTACAACTAAATGGTGTATTATTATACATTACAATGCATGCTAAATAGTTGGGTGGAGAGCAGTTAGCTTTAACAAAGCTCGTAACTACAGGCACACAATGGGAAGGATTTGCATTTGCATTGTTAGGGCAAATAGTATTTCCTCTGTCACGGAAATGTGGACAGAAACAAAGGCTAAATTTCCATTTAATTCACACTATAGTATAGACCATTCCTTATACACATATCTGTGCCTGCATTTAGACTAGTTGAATTTTTTATTGAGTTCAAACTGTTTTTAAGTTTCAAGAATTGTCTTTTTGCATACAAAAATAGTGAAATAAATTTGACTTTGAAGTACTTAATTTCAATATTTTGCTTCATATTTACCTTTTATGTTACAATTAGTGTAAGAAAAAATATGTGTATTACTAAAAAATCCACTTTTTATTATTCATATAAACCTATGAAATATTTAAGTACGAAAACTTAACATCGCTCAAACTGTATGCGTTTTGTAACTACATAATATTATGTAGAATCAGAGAAACGTCCAATGAGTAGCCAAAATGGAAAGAGTGAAGTGGGAGGTTCTTAATTTTCGAAAGCAAATAATGAGTAAGCTAGTTAGATCACAAGGATCGCCTCACGATACGAATAATTTACATTGCTGTGCTCTCACAGTCGTTCTCCCGTAATATACAGTACTGCGATAAACCCCATACACTACAAACAAATTAAGAGAATCTTTACAAAGAAATTCATTGGATTAGGACGAGGACTAAAGAATGTTTTACTATCTGCATTTTAAACTCCATAAGGCTTCAGTAGGAGGGGATTCAACGACGTTGAATTAACAAGACAACAATTGCTTATAGTCAGATTGCTCAGTCAGCATGAGCATGTATCACAAAAAATACTAATGGTTGCAAATGCAATTGCAATGCAAACTATTAGTATGTCCTAAGGCTGGATGTTCTTTTACCTTTTTTGTTTACACTCAAATGCTACAGCTTAAGAGCGTATCACAGGGCTGTTTTACTTGTTGCTAAAATAAACAAAAAATAAGATACCTGAAACTGTAGATATTCATGAAATGAAAGCATCTTATTTACATATCATATTATAGAGCCTAGTACAACAATAGAATAATGTCTACGGATTATCTTTGATAAATGCCCTATTTTTTACGTAATATGTTAAAGTGAAACACTGGACTATTAAACTTACGATCATACATTTATTTCAATATATGTAAACTTGTTAATTTGCCAACTTAATTATTTTAATAAGGAGCCATAAAGAAACCTATTGTATCTGTGTACAGCCTTCCACTTTGACGCACAAAGTGTTCCGTAATATGTCAGTAAATTTAATATAAACATGTATTTTAAATTGCATAATAATGACAAAGCAGGCAATAAATGCAATAGAGCAAACATTTTGATATCTTGATAACGGTAAGATGTTTATCTGCAAATGAAAATATGGTATAAGGTAGGTAAAAAGATAATGGAGCAGCCAATGAAGTGTCTTGAGGGAAAATAAATATTTTATTATAGCAACAAGGAAATAATTATAAATCAATTAAATAAAAGTTACAATTAGCATTGTGGGAACATTTGTAGTGCGTTGGATAACAAGGGAAAGGTAAATTGCAGGAATATGCCGAAAACGTCATAAAAGTGGATTGCGGAAAAAACTGGCTTGACGCTATATTACATAAGAATCCATTTGGAATGGAGTTGTATGTACCCTGATTAAACTAGTTATATAGATTTCGTGTGCGTGCATTGTGTATCCAGAAATTGGTACATTGGTACACCTTTTTTGTATTTGCAGTAGTTCTGTGAAAATGGTTTAGCTAATAAACAATGATCTTTAACACTCCAGTCTGGTTCTGGTCAACTGTAAACATAAGCATAGTACAAGAAGGAACAGCATAATTGTGAGAAGTAAGAAGTACAGATATAAAGATTACTTACTTATATATATGCAATTGCAAGTCCGTCTTGTTACTTTGTTACTCTTTTTACTTGTACAAAGTTAGTTCGGTAGAAGTTGGCATTTGGCTTAAGTTAAGAAGGCGACGAGACACCAAAACCATTTGGCAGCCCTAACTTGTTTTCTTAAAGAATTTTGTAGCTTTTCGTGCGTCGGTCTGACTACTACAGCGGCCTGGCTTCTTGGCTAACGTATTATCGCAGAATTGGATCTGTCTTCGTTGCGTCTACTACTTATCTGTAAAATGTTATGATCAAGTTGACTGGAGCCAGCTACAAGTTATTCGAACTAAATAAATACTAAATGCTACACCCACTTAAAATAAATTCACATCTACAGATGCTGTCTCCGATTTCTTTATTTTGTCAATTTTTTACTCCCATAGCTTTGATTGCATAAAAGATGTGAGCTCAAGATATTTTGCAACCCGTTTATTTTCTCTTATCGAACTTTGAGATTTATATGTGCATGCAAATACTCATTCTAGCAAATGAGCTCAAAACGATAATATATTGTATTAGTTTGCATTGCATTGATCTCGTTCTCGTACTACGTGTTAACTTTTCCACTCATTCTCATTACAGACCTTGGATTGTATTTATTGATTTTAGAAGACATTGCCAATCTGCGTTGCCTAGCATATAAACAACAAATAGCTTGCAAATACAAAATAAATTGTAGGAAAGATTTTAAACAGCTATTGTCTATGTAAACACCATGACAAATGACATTCACTTTATGATTTTAAAGGTTTTGAATTGATTGACGTACAGGTAAATTTTTGTGAAGGCTTATTGAGTAATTATTTAGCAGACAATAACCAGGAGCCCCAATTACTGTTTGCTACGTTAAACTCAGTCTTATGTAGGCATTCTGTAATTCTTAGTAATTGCATGAATGGATATAAGAAGGCCTATAGACAAGTAGTATAAGTGTTACATTGAAATGTTACCAGCTAAGGGATTCAGACATTTGTTATTAATAGTTAATACGCAGGTAAGGTAAACAAAGGCAGCATGTATATTATGCTGTACTGTCAAAATAACCGTCTCTATTGTAATTTCTGTCAAACAATGCAAAAGTGTTGTAAAAAATTATCACGAACTTCACATCACGTAACAGGTATGGAACTGTGTAATAATAATGCAGCGCAAAAGTACAATAGGGAAAAGTTCCGCTCTTTTCACAGAAAATTAGTGGCGAACCTTTTGCTAAGTCTTATCTTCAGTTGCTAAATATTTATTTGTCTGTCCCGTGTCATGTCTTTTCAGCTAGATTACTCATTTGCTCATTGACCTGGCAAATAGGTAAATACATGCATTTGGTGTTAAGTCGAACTTTAATTATTTTTTGCACTTAGTAACGCAACAATCCTAGACTCAAAATGCATAAGGTGTGTCATTATGTTTTTCAACAGGGACCATAGTCACTAGGTATCCGTATATCCATGTATTATGTACACTACATACTCTACGGGGTCGAATAATATTACAATACTTTAAATGTATTAATATAAATTCTAAACAAGCGCTAAGCTAACATAACACAATAAAATTGCGTAATATTTGATCAAATCTAGTTGCGGGTACGGCTGGCTCACTGATTAAAAGTGAAAAGGTAGTCATGAGATAAGTCAACCTCCACGAAATAGAGTAATCATCGTGTCAAATGAATTGTTCAGTTGAAAGAAAAGAAAAAGTATGTACTTATTATTTAGACAGTGTACATAGTTGTAGTTGTAGTTGAACTCAAAGATTGAGATCCTGCGTCTCTGTTTTGTATTTTGATTTTTGTATGTGGAAGTAAATGGGCACAAAAAGTGTAAAGAAGTAAGTAAAGTAGAGAGAGATAAAAGTAAATGACAAGACAAGAGCAGAAGTTATGCTAACTCATCCTTTCCCATCAAAATAAATATCATTGCATGATGCGGTACAATATGATTTGCCTAAGTAAGTAATATGAAATGATCTGTGCAACTTTTCCTTTTCTGTATCTTCTTACAAATAGCGATTGCCATAAGATATTCCCATATCTACGTATATAACATGCGTATTACTTATTATAAGGAAAGTAGATCCATTTATATTAAAATAGATAAGGAATACAGGAAAACCGACTAGACTGCTTCAAGAGTGTTATACCTATATATCTGTAATGTAAGTATAGCCATGTTATTTAATGCTATGATACACATGCAATACAATAGTGTTCTAGCGTATTGCAATTCAAAGTATTAAGATGCCTACATTTGTGTGTAGCAGCATAAAATAATATAATGTTAGAGCAAGAGTAAGATTCATAGATTACTTACGATGCTGAGCTAATCGTAAGTAAAGACTCTCTTATCCTGGTATAATGTAAAAGCAAGGAAATCGGCGTGTCCAATATGATCGCAGGAGATTTAATGGAAGCCCTCCATGACAAATTGTCTCAAAAATTCGTTATGGATCTGGGAGTTCTCGGTCCACAGCCATTTAAATTACTTATTGCATTATTATATTAAGTGTATCAACATAAGCAATTTAATACCTATCTATCACACCCATAGGTCATATCGGTATGGTACATTGCTGAATAAAATATTATACTGGCAATATAAAACATTAAGTAATTCAAGTTTGTATGTTTGTGGCTAATCTAATCTAGTATTTAGTCCAGTTCAGCCAAATGTAAGTAAGGTAAATGCAACCAGGCAGGGTAGCATCAGTTGATTACCTGTGATCTGATGCCTTAAAAACGTAAGTGCTCTATGGTGTGCGTACCTTCAATTTTAGATAATATAAAAATGAAAGTGAACAAAGCTTTCTCATGTTTAGTTAAGCTTTATATCATGTTCATTGTGCTTAGGCAAGTAGCATTATACTGGGAGATTATTTATGTTCAGGTCAAAGTTCTTGGCAACTAAAATATTATAATGTTTGCGATCGCTCAATTTTTTATGTAGTACCAATGTTTTATTTAAATTAATGCATGGCATTTGAAGTTGCTACGGTTTGGGATGAATGTAGTATGCAATTTATAAAAATACGTAGAATTCATTAGTTGTGTGATCTAATAATAGGAATATGCGATATGCATATAATTCAGTAGGAACAACTTTTTAATAAATATTTATCCGTAACCGTGAGTGTGTGTAGTTATTTGTCTGTGAGAAGAATGACAAAAAGTAAAGTAAAGTCTTCTGAACTTCTATGATTGTTTTCCCAGGCTCTGTATTAGCAGAGATGACCATTAAGTAAGATGTGCCAAGATGGACACCAATATGTTACGGGTCAATCTAAAAGGGAATACAAAATTACTAACAATAAGAAGTACTACCAACAAAAAATTCCAACTACACATTTTTTGTTGACGATGTCATTCTATATTTTGGGCAGGTATATTAAACCATGCGTTTAAATTTGGCCATAATGTTTTGTAAACGTCAGGGGAAATGGAAACGTTAAGGATATATTGCTCACAAGTAGACTGTAATATAAGTACTTGCCTTTTGAGGAGAGAAATTCATAATTACGAAATTATTGCAGCGTCCTAGATAATCAATTATGAATATAAATATAAATGTCCATTTTACGAGTACACTACGATGAGTAAATATTTATTTGAAACATAAGTGGGCACTTATTGTAAGAATGCAGTTAGATCACAGTATTGTACAGTTGATGTGTTTATTAGAGAGCATTTTAGAATATGCCAAGAAGAGATAATTGAATAATTCGCAGTTCTTTATGAGTTGGCATAGCCGCTCAGGAAATGATGAGAAACTCTCGAAAATAATAGAAAGGAAAATTGTGGCTGATTGTGAGTCTGAGTGTATTAGAAAAGGAGCACACTAAATCATTAAATACAAAGTGCAAAAGTTCCAAATAATAAGAATGCACAGAAATATTATTATAACACATCTCATGTTGTATCTTTGATTACCTATGTGTGTTCCTGCAGTCTCAAGTCTTTTCTGTCTCAAAAGTCTCCTTAAAAATCCCGTCTGCACTATTTCACATTTTCTAGATTGCTATACTATGTATTACTACAATGTATTATATTATATAATAATCTTATGGTTTGCCAAGTCGAGGTAAACTAAGGATTACGTAGATTTGTGCGTTAAGTACAATAACTATTACAGTATATTATCTATTATGTTCTTGGATCATGTGAATATGTTGTATGCTAACAATGTATTTATATGGCTTTTCTTGTTATTGTTGGGGATGAGCTATAGCTACACTATGAGTACTCTTCTGTCGGCTCCGCAGCTTGTATTAGAAGAACACAAGATTACATACTACAACCTATTACCCTCTTACCACATTCGCCCACCAGTAAACATCTTTTTGTACCAGACTGCTTTCATTTTAAATCCTATTATGTGTGAATGTGATGTGATTGCCTGTTTCTCAGAGATTTTTTAGCTTCTCTTAATACTATGTTGATTGGTGTATTGTAATAGTATACAGATAGTTGCGTTTGACTTGGCCTGGCTTGGATTCTCTTTCAATATTCATTTTTTATGTAAATGTAATGCAAAGTGTTATATTTAATATACTTAAAGTTACAATGACTCTCATATCATATTGTTCCATATTATGTGTAGCATAATCAAATTATGTCATAACTGTGAACATAATATTATTGCACATCACATAAGTAATATACTACTGCTACACCCCACATTGCTATTTAACAAGTGAGATACCTACCTTACCTATGGGTAATCCTTTGTAAGCAAGTACTCTCTGACTCTCTGCCCTTTTGTACTCACTACATTAGCTTTTAAGTGGCTACTTATTTAACCATTCACCACAGATGCTTCATTTATGTATTGTGTCTATCTATCTACATAACATGTACATGTAGCCACAACTCTTGCCGCTTCCAATGTGACAAATCTCGAGAAAACTGGGAACAGCAATCAGGAGTCTAACATGAGGTCCGTGTTTATCATAAAGTAATATAATTTCTTACTTACCTACTAAAGGCTCATTCTTCGTAATCAGGTAGAAGCTATGGAGCTAGGTAAGTTGACATAAAATATAAAGAGACACCGACTCACTACGTATATACATAACTCATGTACCCAAC
The DNA here is from genome assembly GCA_034694165.1 of Tomocerus mixtus. NCBI lineage: Eukaryota > Metazoa > Arthropoda > Collembola > Entomobryomorpha > Tomoceridae > Tomocerus > Tomocerus mixtus. Next base: position 47,937 of record JAQFYC010000712.1, read on the forward strand.
AAATTATCAAAGTTCTTTTACTTAAGGTTACCTTGACGACTTTTCGGGGAAAAATTGCAGGTCACCAGAGTGAATGGAATAAAAATGATGGGCATGGTAGGAATCTCCA